>JASEVX010000288.1:0-87787 GCA_031761405.1 Serripes groenlandicus
CAACTTCGGGTTAAAGAATAAATGACGCATCCGTTAAAATTAAATGCCATTTTAGTTGTCTATAAAAATAAATCATGAGACATACATGTGAATATTATATTTAATGTCCAAGTTTCAAAAGACATGTAAAACAAATGGATAACCATTATGGCCCCGACTCACTCATCTAAGTATTTAATAATTTTTGTTACAAAAAAAATCACCATTGACCAAGGGTTTTCTAAAATCTTACTCAAAAGCTTCCTGCTTAACAAGAGATTTTTCAAGTTTTCACTATAGCCATATAAGGCCAAATAGCCCTGCCCCCCTGGCGGCCATGTTTTTCGACCAATCAACATGGCTTGGAGGAATCTGATAGATGGTCTCCCAATGAACATTTCTACAAAAGAATTGAAAATTGGCCAAACATTTTCGGATGAGAAGATTTTTCAAGTTTTTACTATAGCCATATTAGGCAAAAAAGCCCCGACCGCTGACGGCCATGTTTTTCGACCAATCAACTTGGCTGGAAGGAATCTGATAGAGGGTCACCCTAGGAACATTTCTACAAAATTATTTGAAAATCGGCCCGACACTTTTGGAGGAGAAGATTTTTTTGAGTTTACACTATAGCCATATAAGGCAAAAAAGCCCCGCTCCCTGGCGGCCAAGGAACACTGTAGCAACGTTAAATGTCGCACCAACGCTAAATGTCACACTTGACGTTTTATGTCACAAGGCTGACGCTAAACGTCGCAACCAACGCTAAATGTCGCAAAACCTTCTGACGTTATATGTCGCATCTGTAACGCCAAATGTCGCAAAACAAGGTACTGCCGCTATATGTCGCAACATCAACGCTAAATGTCTCACTCCTTTATAAGCACTCTTTTGTAGTATTACTGTTTCACAATGTACAAATTACAATGTTTCATCTCACTCTGTCCCTTCTTTTTTTTAGTTATAGCTCCTGAAGTAGTCATTTTTTGGCGACATTTAGCGTCAGCCTTGCGACATATAACGTCAAGTATGACATATATACAAGATATATATGCACTCTCGTACTATCGATATGGATTCGCACACTTACGATAAGGATTCTCACACAAGCGATATGCACTCTTGTACTAACGATATGGATTCGCTCACTAACGATATTGATTCATACACTTACGATATAGACTCTCACAAAAGCTGTATGCACTCTCGTACTAACGATAATGACTCGTTATTGCGGTGTTTAAGCTTGCCAAATCAATTAAGGATGCGTGACCATACACTGTTAATTACCATTGTTTAAGAGTGTCATTCCAAACAAATTATAAATGTAACCCCTTTTCCCAATTTTAATTGTAACTTTTGTTAATTATTTGGCTATTATAATGATAAGATATGTGATTAAATTGGCAACATTTAAGTTTTTTACTTATAACAGCCTTCAAATACAAATTTGGTTTATACGACGGTAAAGAAAGGTTATTGGAATTAAGAAATTGTTTAAATAAGCAAATTTTCATTTTCCCACAATGTTTTCAATATATGTTGCTTTTTACTGTTTACACGGCAAGAAAAAAACATTTAACTTATTTGTTATTTGTAGATTAGTATTATAGTTGCATATATATATAATTACTAGAAATAAATTAAGATTTAAAGTGTTGTATATATATATATACTTATTGTTTATTTGTTATTTAAATTGTTCTGCCCCTTCCAAGTACCCTACAGAATAGAATGTTGCATGGATCATTTGCCTCGTAGTATGGCACATGGAAAACTGTTGAAAGTTACAAAGTAGAAAATGAAGAGGCCCAACAATAACTAGAACTCATGACCCTTCAATCGAGTGTAAAGGAGAGGATATAATTGAAGCAAAACCTATGGCTAGTTACTAGCAACCTATTCTATTCTTGCAATGTTTTCAAATTTCGTCCGCTGCAGATGCGTCAAAAGACATTTACTTGTCGGAAAATCAATCCATCAATTCTCTTTATTGATATCTATAGATATGATATAAAGAGGAAAGTCGTTAAAACACTTTACAAAGAGATTCCATTTCAGCATGATCTCGATTTTTGGTTTATTCTATATCACTGATAAAAGCAATCTCAACACATTATATATTTACAAAGAAAACCCCGGATATGATCATATGTAACAAATTATACACAGTTGCCCATCTTTAATTAAACATTTTTTACAACAAATCATAGCGTCCGCAGATTTGCTCTATATTCTATTGCGTCGGCATTTTCCCTCTATATTGCATTTGTCCGCATTTTCCCTCTATAATGTATTTGTCCGCAGATCGCGTCCGCACTTTAGACCCTCATCCCATACCGTTGTATTCATAAATAGAATTCGACGATCACGATTTCTCTGCAAATGTGTTACTCTCATTTTAAATGCATTTTATGACGCACATATTTGTTTTTTTAATTCCTTATACTATATTTATATGGCCGACAAGGCACAAAGAAAATATTTTCAATTCTGTTTTTATCTACATTTTCAATGCGTGATTGAAAATTCAAATACCGTATCTGGAGCTTAAATCGGAAATTGTTCTCCCTGTAGCAGTTCACTCATTGAGATTTATAAATCTCTCCGCATTCATGTTTTAAAATACAATGTTTCATTTTAATTCGTAATTCTCTTTGAATATAAGAACCACATAAGAAAACAAAGACGATATAAATATATCATTATTTCAAAAATCGTGATACATTTGAAAAGTAAGAGCAAGTATTGAGTACTACTTTCACGCGTATGAAATTCATGGAATTTTAAATAAGACGAACGGCTTCAGAATTGCAGCTACTAAATTTGTTTGTTCCAAACAAATAAAAATCAAACAATCAGTAAACAGATAAACACAAATGTCAACATAAGTACACGGCAGAGAGTCGCTCATGTAGTGTGTTTGTTTGCTTTATTGGAGTTTTACGCCATTTTTAACATTATTTCAGTTATATCACGGCGACAGTTCAGTTATTCATGAAACCAGTACTAGGCTATAATATTTGCCTTGCCCAAGGGAACTCCACCATGAGCATCGTGCCGCGAGTAGGGATCGAACCCGGGACGCCCGGTTTCAAATCCCCGACGCTTACAACTCGACCTCGGCGGATTCCCTCATGTAGTTTGTATGTTTCTAAGTACTAAAATGTCTAGAGACATACCAATGATGCGTCCGAGTACAATCGCATGCCCCGTTTCATTCTAATATAATGAATGAATGAATGTATAGTGTTTTACAGCGCATCGACAGCTAAGGTCATTTAGCGCGCATTAAAATTAAGTAGTACATGTAGTATTATTTAATTGAATATAGAGACAAGTTCTAGGTAATGGAGAAGTATGATGTAATATAAATAGGGGTAAAATATGTATATGAGATGGTCATACAAGAAATTACGCCCCTATCCATAAATGGATCTCCCAACAACAGGAGACGTTATACGAAATTAATTGTACGAAAGATGAACACTGAATAGAATGTATACTGTTTTATGACTAAATTCTATGTAATGGGGATGAAATGTATGTTATATAAATACGAGTATATATATGTAGTTAGATAAAGAGTATCACAGCTAATAGTAAAATGCAATCTCCTTTAAGAAAGAAATTCTAATATAATGACAACAAGAGAAAGTTGATGCAACGCATCAATGTCGCCGGAAATCCATACTGCAGTTATGCATAACAATAACATTATAGTAGTTGAATAAACAGTTATCAATTGAGGGCCATATTGGAACATCAGCGGTGGGGTCAAGTGAAAATGTTTCATAACTTGCATTGTTTTGTCAACGAAGTGAATGATAATTGAAGCCTTTCATTGTTTATGATCAATCTCCATTCCAAAGTAGGTTGACTATGAGAGTTTCCAAACAAATTATAAATGTAACCCCTTTTCCCAATTTTAATTGTAACTTTTGTTAATTATTTGGCTATTATAATGATAAGATATGTGATTAAATTGGCAACATTTAAGTTTTTTACTTATAACAGCCTTCAAATACAAATTTGGTTTATACGACGGTAAAGAAAGGTTATTGGAATTAAGAAATTGTTTAAATAAGCAAATTTTCATTTTCCCACAATGTTTTCAATATATGTTGCTTTTTACTGTTTACACAGCAAGAAAAAAACATTTAACTTATTTGTTATTTGTAGATTAGTATTATAGTTGCATATATATATAATTACTAGAAATAAATTAAGATTTAAAGTGTTGTATATATATATATACTTATTGTTTATTTGTTATTTAAATTGTTCTGCCCCTTCCAAGTACCCTACAGAATAGAATGTTGCATGGATCATTTGCCTCGTAGTATGGCACATGGAAAACTGTTGAAAGTTACAAAGTAGAAAATGAAGAGGCCCAACAATAACTAGAACTCATGACCCTTCAATCGAGTGTAAAGGAGAGGATATAATTGAAGCAAAACCTATGGCTAGTTACTAGCAACCTATTCTATTCTTGCAATGTTTTCAAATTTCGTCCGCTGCAGATGCGTCAAAAGACATTTACTTGTCGGAAAATCAATCCATCAATTCTCTTTATTGATATCTATAGATATGATATAAAGAGGAAAGTCGTTAAAACACTTTACAAAGAGATTCCATTTCAGCATGATCTCGATTTTTGGTTTATTCTATATCACTGATAAAAGCAATCAAACACATTATATATTTACAAAGAAAACCCCGGATATGATCATATGTAACAAATTATACACAGTTGCCCATCTTTAATTAAACATTTTTTACAACAAATCATAGCGTCCGCAGATTTGCTCTATATTCTATTGCGTCGGCATTTTCCCTCTATATTGCATTTGTCCGCATTTTCCCTCTATAATGTATTTGTCCGCAGATCGCGTCCGCACTTTAGACCCTCATCCCATACCGTTGTATTCATAAATAGAATTCGACGATCACGATTTCTCTGCAAATGTGTTACTCTCATTTTAAATGCATTTTATGACGCACATATTTGTTTTTTTAATTCCTTATACTATATTTATATGGCCGACAAGGCACAAAGAAAATATTTTCAATTCTGTTTTTATCTACATTTTCAATGCGTGATTGAAAATTCAAATACCGTATCTGGAGCTTAAATCGGAAATTGTTCTCCCTGTAGCAGTTCACTCATTGAGATTTATAAATCTCTCCGCATTCATGTTTTAAAATACAATGTTTCATTTTAATTCGTAATTCTCTTTGAATATAAGAACCACATAAGAAAACAAAGACGATATAAATATATCATTATTTCAAAAATCGTGATACATTTGAAAAGTAAGAGCAAGTATTGAGTACTACTTTCACGCGTATGAAATTCATGGAATTTTAAATAAGACGAACGGCTTCAGAATTGCAGCTACTAAATTTGTTTGTTCCAAACAAATAAAAATCAAACAATCAGTAAACAGATAAACACAAATGTCAACATAAGTACACGGCAGAGAGTCGCTCATGTAGTGTGTTTGTTTGCTTTATTGGAGTTTTACGCCATTTTTAACATTATTTCAGTTATATCACGGCGACAGTTCAGTTATTCATGAAACCAGTACTAGGCTATAATATTTGCCTTGCCCAAGGGAACTCCACCATGAGCATCGTGCCGCGAGTAGGGATCGAACCCGGGACGCCCGGTTTCAAATCCCCGACGCTTACAACTCGACCTCGGCGGATTCCCTCATGTAGTTTGTATGTTTCTAAGTACTAAAATGTCTAGAGACATACCAATGATGCGTCCGAGTACAATCGCATGCCCCGTTTCATTCTAATATAATGAATGAATGAATGTATAGTGTTTTACAGCGCATCGACAGCTAAGGTCATTTAGCGCGCATTAAAATTAAGTAGTACATGTAGTATTATTTAATTGAATATAGAGACAAGTTCTAGGTAATGGAGAAGTATGATGTAATATAAATAGGGGTAAAATATGTATATGAGATGGTCATACAAGAAATTACGCCCCTATCCATAAATGGATCTCCCAACAACAGGAGACGTTATACGAAATTAATTGTACGAAAGATGAACACTGAATAGAATGTATACTGTTTTATGACTAAATTCTATGTAATGGGGATGAAATGTATGTTATATAAATACGAGTATATATATGTAGTTAGATAAAGAGTATCACAGCTAATAGTAAAATGCAATCTCCTTTAAGAAAGAAATTCTAATATAATGACAACAAGAGAAAGTTGATGCAACGCATCAATGTCGCCGGAAATCCATACTGCAGTTATGCATAACACTAACATTATAGTAGTTGAATAAACAGTTATCAATTGAGGGCCATATTGGAACATCAGGGGTGGGGTCAAGTGAAAATGTTTCATAACTTGCATTGTTTTGTCAACGAAGTGAATGATAATTGAAGCCTTTCATTGTTTATGATCAATCTCCATTCCAAAGTAGGTTGACCATGAGAGTTTCCAAACAAATTATAAATGTAACCCCTTTTCCCAATTTTAATTGTAACTTTTGTTAATTATTTGGCTATTATAATGATAAGATATGTGATTAAATTGGCAACATTTAAGTTTTTTACTTATAACAGCCTTCAAATACAAATTTGGTTTATACGACGGTAAAGAAAGGTTATTGGAATTAAGAAATTGTTTAAATAAGCAAATTTTCATTTTCCCACAATGTTTTCAATATATGTTGCTTTTTACTGTTTACACAGCAAGAAAAAAACATTTAACTTATTTGTTATTTGTAGATTAGTATTATAGTTGCATATATATATAATTACTAGAAATAAATTAAGATTTAAAGTGTTGTATATATATATATACTTATTGTTTATTTGTTATTTAAATTGTTCTGCCCCTTCCAAGTACCCTACAGAATAGAATGTTGCATGGATCATTTGCCTCGTAGTATGGCACATGGAAAACTGTTGAAAGTTACAAAGTAGAAAATGAAGAGGCCCAACAATAACTAGAACTCATGACCCTTCAATCGAGTGTAAAGGAGAGGATATAATTGAAGCAAAACCTATGGCTAGTTACTAGCAACCTATTCTATTCTTGCAATGTTTTCAAATTTCGTCCGCTGCAGATGCATCAAAAGACATTTACTTGTCGGAAAATCAATCCATCAATTCTCTTTATTGATATCTATAGATATGATATAAAGAGGAAAGTCGTTAAAACACTTTACAAAGAGATTCCATTTCAGCATGATCTCGATTTTTGGTTTATTCTATATCACTGATAAAAGCAATCAAACACATTATATATTTACAAAGAAAACCCCGGATATGATCATATGTAACAAATTATACACAGTTGCCCATCTTTAATTAAACATTTTTTACAACAAATCATAGCGTCCGCAGATTTGCTCTATATTCTATTGCGTCGGCATTTTCCCTCTATATTGCATTTGTCCGCATTTTCCCTCTATAATGTATTTGTCCGCAGATCGCGTCCGCACTTTAGACCCTCATCCCATACCGTTGTATTCATAAATAGAATTCGACGATCACGATTTCTCTGCAAATGTGTTACTCTCATTTTAAATGCATTTTATGACGCACATATTTGTTTTTTTAATTCCTTATACTATATTTATATGGCCGACAAGGCACAAAGAAAATATTTTCAATTCTGTTTTTATCTACATTTTCAATGCGTGATTGAAAATTCAAATACCGTATCTGGAGCTTAAATCGGAAATTGTTCTCCCTGTAGCAGTTCACTCATTGAGATTTATAAATCTCTCCGCATTCATGTTTTAAAATACAATGTTTCATTTTAATTCGTAATTCTCTTTGAATATAAGAACCACATAAGAAAACAAAGACGATATAAATATATCATTATTTCAAAAATCGTGATACATTTGAAAAGTAAGAGCAAGTATTGAGTACTACTTTCACGCGTATGAAATTCATGGAATTTTAAATAAGACGAACGGCTTCAGAATTGCAGCTACTAAATTTGTTTGTTCCAAACAAATAAAAATCAAACAATCAGTAAACAGATAAACACAAATGTCAACATAAGTACACGGCAGAGAGTCGCTCATGTAGTGTGTTTGTTTGCTTTATTGGAGTTTTACGCCATTTTTAACATTATTTCAGTTATATCACGGCGACAGTTCAGTTATTCATGAAACCAGTACTAGGCTATAATATTTGCCTTGCCCAAGGGAACTCCACCATGAGCATCGTGCCGCGAGTAGGGATCGAACCCGGGACGCCCGGTTTCAAATCCCCGACGCTTACAACTCGACCTCGGCGGATTCCCTCATGTAGTTTGTATGTTTCTAAGTACTAAAATGTCTAGAGACATACCAATGATGCGTCCGAGTACAATCGCATGCCCCGTTTCATTCTAATATAATGAATGAATGAATGTATAGTGTTTTACAGCGCATCGACAGCTAAGGTCATTTAGCGCGCATTAAAATTAAGTAGTACATGTAGTATTATTTAATTGAATATAGAGACAAGTTCTAGGTAATGGAGAAGTATGATGTAATATAAATAGGGGTAAAATATGTATATGAGATGGTCATACAAGAAATTACGCCCCTATCCATAAATGGATCTCCCAACAACAGGAGACGTTATACGAAATTAATTGTACGAAAGATGAACACTGAATAGAATGTATACTGTTTTATGACTAAATTCTATGTAATGGGGATGAAATGTATGTTATATAAATACGAGTATATATATGTAGTTAGATAAAGAGTATCACAGCTAATAGTAAAATGCAATCTCCTTTAAGAAAGAAATTCTAATATAATGACAACAAGAGAAAGTTGATGCAACGCATCAATGTCGCCGGAAATCCATACTGCAGTTATGCATAACACTAACATTATAGTAGTTGAATAAACAGTTATCAATTGAGGGCCATATTGGAACATCAGGGGTGGGGTCAAGTGAAAATGTTTCATAACTTGCATTGTTTTGTCAACGAAGTGAATGATAATTGAAGCCTTTCATTGTTTATGATCAATCTCCATTCCAAAGTAGGTTGACCATGAGAGTTTCCAAACAAATTATAAATGTAACCCCTTTTCCCAATTTTAATTGTAACTTTTGTTAATTATTTGGCTATTATAATGATAAGATATGTGATTAAATTGGCAACATTTAAGTTTTTTACTTATAACAGCCTTCAAATACAAATTTGGTTTATACGACGGTAAAGAAAGGTTATTGGAATTAAGAAATTGTTTAAATAAGCAAATTTTCATTTTCCCACAATGTTTTTAATATATGTTGCTTTTTACTGTTTACACAGCAAGAAAAAAACATTTAACTTATTTGTTATTTGTAGATTAGTATTATAGTTGCATATATATATAATTACTAGAAATAAATTAAGATTTAAAGTGTTGTATATATATATATACTTATTGTTTATTTGTTATTTAAATTGTTCTGCCCCTTCCAAGTACCCTACAGAATAGAATGTTGCATGGATCATTTGCCTCGTAGTATGGCACATGGAAAACTGTTGAAAGTTACAAAGTAGAAAATGAAGAGGCCCAACAATAACTAGAACTCATGACCCTTCAATCGAGTGTAAAGGAGAGGATATAATTGAAGCAAAACCTATGGCTAGTTACTAGCAACCTATTCTATTCTTGCAATGTTTTCAAATTTCGTCCGCTGCAGATGCATCAAAAGACATTTACTTGTCGGAAAATCAATCCATCAATTCTCTTTATTGATATCTATAGATATGATATAAAGAGGAAAGTCGTTAAAACACTTTACAAAGAGATTCCATTTCAGCATGATCTCGATTTTTGGTTTATTCTATATCACTGATAAAAGCAATCAAACACATTATATATTTACAAAGAAAACCCCGGATATGATCATATGTAACAAATTATACACAGTTGCCCATCTTTAATTAAACATTTTTTACAACAAATCATAGCGTCCGCAGATTTGCTCTATATTCTATTGCGTCGGCATTTTCCCTCTATATTGCATTTGTCCGCATTTTCCCTCTATAATGTATTTGTCCGCAGATCGCGTCCGCACTTTAGACCCTCATCCCATACCGTTGTATTCATAAATAGAATTCGACGATCACGATTTCTCTGCAAATGTGTTACTCTCATTTTAAATGCATTTTATGACGCACATATTTGTTTTTTTAATTCCTTATACTATATTTATATGGACGACAAGGCACAAAGAAAATATTTTCAATTCTGTTTTTATCTACATTTTCAATGCGTGATTGAAAATTCAAATACCGTATCTGGAGCTTAAATCGGAAATTGTTCTCCCTGTAGCAGTTCACTCATTGAGATTTATAAATCTCTCCGCATTCATGTTTTAAAATACAATGTTTCATTTTAATTCGTAATTCTCTTTGAATATAAGAACCACATAAGAAAACAAAGACGATATAAATATATCATTATTTCAAAAATCGTGATACATTTGAAAAGTAAGAGCAAGTATTGAGTACTACTTTCACGCGTATGAAATTCATGGAATTTTAAATAAGACGAACGGCTTCAGAATTGCAGCTACTAAATTTGTTTGTTCCAAACAAATAAAAATCAAACAATCAGTAAACAGATAAACACAAATGTCAACATAAGTACACGGCAGAGAGTCGCTCATGTAGTGTGTTTGTTTGCTTTATTGGAGTTTTACGCCATTTTTAACATTATTTCAGTTATATCACGGCGACAGTTCAGTTATTCATGAAACCAGTACTAGGCTATAATATTTGCCTTGCCCAAGGGAACTCCACCATGAGCATCGTGCCGCGAGTAGGGATCGAACCCGGGACGCCCGGTTTCAAATCCCCGACGCTTACAACTCGACCTCGGCGGATTCCCTCATGTAGTTTGTATGTTTCTAAGTACTAAAATGTCTAGAGACATACCAATGATGCGTCCGAGTACAATCGCATGCCCCGTTTCATTCTAATATAATGAATGAATGAATGTATAGTGTTTTACAGCGCATCGACAGCTAAGGTCATTTAGCGCGCATTAAAATTAAGTAGTACATGTAGTATTATTTAATTGAATATAGAGACAAGTTCTAGGTAATGGAGAAGTATGATGTAATATAAATAGGGGTAAAATATGTATATGAGATGGTCATACAAGAAATTACGCCCCTATCCATAAATGGATCTCCCAACAACAGGAGACGTTATACGAAATTAATTGTACGAAAGATGAACACTGAATAGAATGTATACTGTTTTATGACTAAATTCTATGTAATGGGGATGAAATGTATGTTATATAAATACGAGTATATATATGTAGTTAGATAAAGAGTATCACAGCTAATAGTAAAATGCAATCTCCTTTAAGAAAGAAATTCTAATATAATGACAACAAGAGAAAGTTGATGCAACGCATCAATGTCGCCGGAAATCCATACTGCAGTTATGCATAACACTAACATTATAGTAGTTGAATAAACAGTTATCAATTGAGGGCCATATTGGAACATCAGGGGTGGGGTCAAGTGAAAATGTTTCATAACTTGCATTGTTTTGTCAACGAAGTGAATGATAATTGAAGCCTTTCATTGTTTATGATCAATCTCCATTCCAAAGTAGGTTGACCATACACACAACCAACTAATTATTGATCATAAACAGTAATGGAAATGAGTAATTTTGCCAATCATTAGTCTTAGTATGTATACAGTGCTTTCATTAAGGCATAATTATAAGATTTGTGAATTCCACATACACTTTTCAAGATGTTTGTCAGAATATTTGAATTTTATTATTTTTCAATAAAACCACAAAACAGACAGTTTAGGATTTGCATGCAATAGCACGTCATTTTACCTTTCCTCTATTAAAGTCAACAGTGGACACCTTTGCAGCAATCTACTTTAAAACAATGAGATAAGGGTTAAATCGCTGAAGACATGAGTTTTCTCTTTTTCTCAAGATGATATTAGCTTGGCATCCTAATTATATCATACTTTAACAAATGTTGAAATGTAGTTCAATATTTATAAATTAGACCACCTTCGAAATATAATATCAACTAAACAGTTAAATCTCATTGAAATTGTTGTATAATTTAAATTTAATTTCGAACATAAACTGAGCCCTACAACATGTTAATTTATTTTAATTATTTCCTTCCTTTTTCATAATGAAAATAACAAACTACTCATGTTTTAACATTATATTATGAAGAGCGCCCTTGTGTCAATGATGCATAACAATATGTAGATCGGAAGCAATATGCCTTTAGGGAATTAAATGACACATTTAAAATTGTCAAGGACGAAATAATTTTGTAAGAAAGACCCGATTCTTTCTTATTCGCAGAGGTGTCGTTCTTGAAACTCTCTTTAAAGGCAGAGAGTGTTCGTTCAAATTAATTTTTCTATTAAAACAAGTTTTATCTCGGTTTGTTCTTTTCTTCATTTGTTTCGAACCAAATAAAGATTTTAAATCGCATATTATTTACTATTTGTAAGTGAGTGTAAAGAGCGGCTCTCTGCAAAGGAGATTGATCTACGCAGTTGGTATTCGCGACTCACGCGATCAACAGTTTTAGCTTAGAAACAGATCATATTTTAGATATACATGGATAAACATTATAAAATGCCTTCTTCACAAATCAAGACATCTCTTTGAACATGAAAATAGCATTCAGTAAGTTAAAATTGCCTTTAGAAGGAGAATATTCGACGTCATTTTCATCAGCAGGTGCGCGTATGTAAACAACGTTAGACTGTGCGACGTAAAGGTTTGTAGTTATAGCCTTTTGAGTACATGTAGTATATAGTGTAAAATACAGTTTTTCATTCTAGCAAATAGGGACCGTTTCGTCTTCGTAAATAAAACCAAAAAACATAAATGCGAGTCAAAATAAAGAAACTGAAAATACCTAAAACATCGGAATATTTATTTCATTTTAGATGTGCCATTACTTTGTGGTTTTAAACAAACACAATTGTAATATGTTCAAGACATCTAAATGTGTTTCTTTCTAATAATAATCCCCCCTCCCATGTCATTTCCGAAAACCTATTAAAAATAGAAGTCGCGGGCTTCTGCCCGGCGACTAATTAGTTCATTGTAAAATGTGTGTATGTTTGATAAAAAGTTCCGCTTCTCAACAGTGATTTACACCCAACTGATATCTGATCCAAAATACGGATGTCATGTAGGTGAAATGTGTCCGTCTGTTTGTTCTTTGGCATTATAATATCCTCATTCTGATATATATATATATATATATATATATATATTAGACATCAATAAGTTCTTATATTACAATTATGTTAGTGTACATTTTCAAAATGTGGTTAAAGTGATCATGTTTCTAAATATATTATATTAAACTGAAATAAACCTGGCCAATTCATTTAGTTTTCTTTGTCACGGTGACTTCAGTGCATTTCAAAATATCCCAACCCTGAGAACTAAATTCCCACGTTACCTGTGTGTAAGTATGTGGGGTACCTACTTTTATTCAAACACCTTTACCTTCCATTCAATTTTCCAAGGCATATCTGTTTTTTTGTTATTGTCATGACATTTTGATAGAAGGAAAACATTGAAGAAATACAATTCATTGGAAGATTATCAGAGATAAATCGAAGACATCAATTCATAGATGAGGTCAACTGCCTCCCTGGCGCCATGGTGAACCACGAGGGCGGGAGACCCGGATTCGTACCCAGGTTAAGTCACACCAAATACTTTTAAATAGTTGCTTCCCTCCTCGGTACTCAGGATAACGAAAATAGTAATATGAGTGATGCGCTAGTGGCAGGATAAGCTTACCAGCAGAACTGGTGATTTACTCAGGAAACATCTTGATATAAATGAAATAATGTTGAAAGTGGTGTTAAACAACATACAACCAAACTCATAGTACATGTCAGTGAAGAGTGTCCAAAAGAGTTAAGTCCCTCCTTGATTATATTTTGGTCAACAAATACGTCCTCCCCAAAAGTACAGGGTTTTATTCCATTAACGTATCTCGAATTAATTCAAAGGCATCATTATATGAAATTCGTATTTCAACACGAACTCAAAGAGTGCCGACTCTTTTTATTAACCGTAAGTAGTGCTGATCTCTGAGAATATCGATCTTGATGTAGCTTAATTTAAACAATGTTGCCCCAGATCACACGACGTCATGGTGGGTTCTAAACGAAATAGTGATTTTAATTCCTTTCCGGTGATTTCCGAACATAGAGTGTCCTTATATGCCAGAGTTGAAAGCATTGTGGGAAAGGGATAGTTTTAAGCAATTTCTCCTATTTCCATAATGTTTTCAAAATGTGTTCAGCTGTAATGATGTTTTTATAGGGGACACAGTTACCCACTTTGTCAGATGATCATTATATATTGAATAGAAACGATTCATTAAATACGTGATATTTGGAAATATTGTTTTAATGGCCGTCTATGATGGAGAATAAGTACATACTTGTTCTTTACCGTCCAAACGATTCGTCACGTACATTGTATATAAGAGTCTTTACATTCAAATTACAATTTATTCGAGTTAACAGATATATAGTTGAGCTACGTACCAGAACAACCAACAGTTTACAACCATTGTAGATTCAGACCGTCCCAGTTCGTGTGTATTGGTTTTAGCATCTCCAATAAATACAATATTAATATGAAAAGCCTGGGTACCGAGAATGGGATTATAGAGTTTGTCTTGTAAGCCGGAAAACAGGGATCAATCTGCGAATACTTGTATCATTTTGTCTTCTGTCCTTGGCGCTCATTGTACCGGGGCTGACAATACGTCTGATGCATCGGTTATACAGGTAAATTACCAGGGAAAATATCCTGATATTCGTTTAACTGAAATACTGTTGAAAACGGCGTAAAAAGGCCATTCAAACAAAACACAGATTCAGATCATTATGCGTATCTGCACAGACTGATTTGGACATTCACGTGTTGTCTGTTTGTCACAGAAATGCGAAGGGTTCACATTTATTTATATACCTAACTAGAGATAAGATTCAGTTCTCGTACGACAAAGTTGGATATTCATATGCATTTCTAACTTAAGTAAATTGATATACAACGTAGAATAAGATTAAAGCTCATTCGAAAAGGTTCAAGTTGGCATTTGCTAATAGCGTACATTCACATCAGCATGTTCATCCGCTCAATTGTATAAAACAAACTGTGAGTTATCTCACCATATTCTATGTCATGTCTATGGACTATGTTTTGTTAAGGGAAATAACAATCGTGATTGGTAAGCATTTTATACAGTTGTCTCCCTAGGGTAGTTCTTGTTATGTGCGAGTTTATTGACCTAGAATGTTAAAGCGCAAACTGCCGCAACCCTTTTTAACCGAGTTGCATACGCATCACTCTGAGGAAAACAACCTTAAGTACATCTGCGTTAAGTGTAGGTCCAGATCAGCCAGCGGCTCCATGCAATCTGAGCTGGCTGTACTATGTCCCCTAGTTTCTCAAAGATGATTTCAAGAAACGTCTGTAAAGTGTATGTAGAACGGAACTTGATCCTGTATCATGAAGACACAGAAGGGTGTTCTTTCACACGAGTTGTAATTAGGCTACAGGGCATCGTTCATGTATACATCGCTTGATTAAGAATCACTAACGTATATACTAAGTGAAATATGAGCTATTTTGTCATGTACTAAGTTACTTTGTCGGTCAAATTGAACGTATGTAAAATTAAAGTTTTGTATGAGAAACACTCGAAATGTAATTTAACAGTTCGCGCGGTTTTTAAATATTTAAAAAGAAAGCTTGGTTGTTATGTCGATTTAATAGATCTCTCGTACACAAGATAAGTATTTAAACACTTGGTTGTCAAAATATTCTGTATACTTATGAAATATTATATGTATCTTAAGTGATGGGCACCATAGTAACGTGATTCTTACATCCATCATCTAAGCGTAGACAGAAATCGTGAGTACCTCTTCAACTTTTCCACTGTCGACAGGAAATTTGGTATCATTTAAAATCATCGGAGAGCTAATGCGGCCCTGTTTCGTTCCTAATTAACAAGTAAAATCAAAGCACTGCAGTGCTGACGGCCTTGTGGCTGCTGGAAGGTTGAAGAAGTAGGGGAAATGTGAAAGGAAATAACAATTGCAGCTTATGTTTATGTATTTATTGTCAAGAAGTTGAAACATAACGTCAAAAATAGTAAATGTTATTAAACTGCCAATTTACAAACACAAACATATGTCAATGTTAAATCACTTTCCATCAAGTTGAAATAGTTCTCTAAACCATGTACTAGACTGGGAGAAAGTGTTTGAAATATGCAAAACTCATCAAGACAATTATTCTGACAAAGATTCAAAATGCAACATCCAGTGTGTTATCAAGATTTTCCTTCATTTGGCCTAGTGACCTATTTTTGTTTACCCGATATGACCCTTATTCAAACATGGACTAAATATCATTAAGATAAACATTCTGACCAAATTTTAAAAAACGTGGCCTCTACAGTGTTGATAAGATTTTCCTTCAATTTGGCCTAGTGAACTAGTTTTTTAACAGACATGACCGATATTCGAACTTGGCCTACATATCATCAAGACAAACATTCTGATACAGTTTCAACATGCTCAAGTTAAAAATGCAGCCTCCATTATGTTAACGAGATTTCCCTTCTACGGCCTAGTGACTTAGTTTCTGACCCAATATGACCCATATTCGAACTAGACTTAGGTATCATTCAGACAAGCATTCTAACGATTGAGGGAGAGGTTTGCGTTTGCAAGCTAGCTCTACAACTTAGTTATTGGTGCATTGGTGGCTGCAGAGGATAGGTCTCATTCCCATTACTGCCACTCTCGCTCTCTTGTGGGTACTACCATCTCCTTCTCCTTCAGTCCTCCCTTCTTTTATAGGGCATCTTGTAGTTCTGTTACTCAGACACTTTTGTGATAACCTGTGTGTTAAATTGCTACCTTCTGTGAGGAGCGCGACTGGAATCTGAATAATGATGCGATGACCCGGCTTTTATAACCTGCGAGACACATTTGATGGTCGGCCAGACGCCGCCTTTCACCTGTCAAAGTCTGCCCGATGTCCGGCCGGGCTCTGAGCGGCGAATTTGTCCCGGTGCGCACCAGATATGTATGATGCCCGACCGGGTCGGGGTGTCGTGGGGTGGGGGGAGTCGGGCACGGGCGCTATGGGCCAAATCCGTCACTACATTTGCCACGTTTTTCTTTGTTTACCATTAATTTTTCGATGCACGGGCCCTACGGCCCCCGGTTAATCCGCCACTGTATATTTCACGTGACTTCTGTCGTGGGGTCGGGGGGGGGGGGGGGTAGTCGGGAACGGGTCCTATGGGCTCCCGCTAAATCCGCCACTACATTTGCCACGCTTTTTTCTTTGTTTACCATTAATTTTTCGACGCACGGGCCTTACGCCCCCGCGGTATATTTCACGTGACTTCTTTCTTTTTACCCGTTCCTCTTCGCGAATGTTAATAACGTTAACAAGCGTCCATATTTGACCTCTCGACGCATTTATTTCTAAAACATTTCTTAAACTTATATTGGAGTACGCACGCCTTAAGTTTTTCACTGATGTTCCAACAACATTAAAATGATATGTATGGGGGAGATCCTAACCTTTTCAATGCAGTTTTGTTGAATCCATGATGAAATATTTTTCTCGCGCATTTTTTCTCGCGTTGTTTTGTGCTAACAGCAATTGGCATGCTGCCAACTCCGAAACAAATGGTATTACTACTATGACCAGGGGCTAAAGCCCCGGGCCAAAAACGGGTGAGTCAATATCTGACATTAACACACAATGTTAAGATCGTGTACATACTCTTGAATATTGACAAAAACTTACTGTTTCATTGATACCATTTTGTACAAGACAGTTCCATAGGTTCTGGTGAATACATGAGTCAAACGCATTAACAAAAGTCGATATAAAATACATATAGCCTACCCCTACATTTGCAGAGATATTTCTGTATGATGGCTTGCAAATTAAAGATGTTGTCTCAATATAAATTCAAGTATTTTGCTAATACTACATATCAATGATATAACTCTGAAGTTACAAGTCAAATAAAGAAGAAAACTTTGTTTTCGTTAATCTTCAAGTGACTACTAAATACAAGTGACTGCTTAATACAACTCAAATAAAGAAGAACATTTTGTTTTCGTTAATCTTCAAGTAACTGCTTAATACAACTCAAATAAAGAAGAACATTTTGTTTTCGTTAATCTTCAAGTGACTGCTTAATACAACTCAAATGAAGAAGAACATTTTGTTATCGTTAATCTTCAAGTGACTGCTTAATACAACTCAAATGAAGAAGAACATTTTGTTATCGTTAATCTTTAAGTGACTGCTTAATACAACTCAAATAAAGAAGAACATTTTGTTTTCGTTAATCTTCAAGTGACTGCTTAATACAACTCAAATGAAGAAGAACATTTTGTTATCGTTAATCTTTAAGTGACTGCTTAATACAACTCAAATGAAGAAGAACATTTTGTTATCGTTAATCTTTAAGTGACTGCTTAATACAACTCAAATAAAGAAGAACATTTTGTTATCGTTAATCTTCAAGTGACTGCTTAATACAAGTTGGCTGCTTAACCAAGGCGACCACTTACTCTAGTTTGACGGTAGTTAAGAAATGTTTGATAATGTTTGTACTTATTTAGACCCCGCACTTTGAGAGAGTAATGTCTTTATTTAGAATAGTTGGTGTTGTATTGATTTTTGGACCTTGACCACACCCAAAGGATTTACACGCACTGGTTTCTTGGGTTGCTCGTCGCACATGAACTGCTCGTCATCGACAATTAGCTGATCATATTTAATTTGAGCCCGTTTTTCTTCCGCGAAACATTGTTGTAGGAATGGATTTAGTCCCGACCACGCTCTCGCGATTCGACTTGGTAGATCCTCTCCGATTCTGACGTCGAGTTCACCGTCCCTCCGCTTTGCACGGGAGGGGGAAAGCACTTGATCTCGATCCTTAAGGTTTGCGAATAGTACGATAATTGAACAGACGCCATTACGAGATGAAATTTGGAAAATTTCATTAACATGGATATATTCTTTGTCTATCTGCATTGCGTCTGTAACAGATGATTTTGCATTAATCATAGAGGTCGATTTTGATTCATTTTGATCTATATAAATGTTATGGAATTTAAGAGTGTGTCTCGTTCCTTGGAGTACAATCTTTTCTGGGCGTCGAGGGATTACACGCCCTAGGGGAATAAGTATTTACACTATTTTAGTTCGATATGGAAACGTATTTTGACTTCAATTTAAAATTAGAATTGGAGAGCTGTTCTTTCTTAGCTTACATGACACATGCTTAACTCTTTCCATCATACGATTTTTTTTTGCAGCAGACGGCTTTGAACATATTTTGTCAAAAAATAAAAAATCTTTATAATTGAATGGATAACCTATTACTCAAAGTGGAAAACATTGTGGCAAAAGGAGAAATTGCTCGGTTTGAGCAATTTCGTCTTTTGTCACTATGTTTTCAAAAAGCCGTCTGCTGCAGAGGCGTCAGAAAGCGTCTATATGAGGGAAAGGGTTAACACAGTCAATACACTTTGATTCTTTCCAACATACAACACATCTGCAGCAGACGAATTTCAACGTCATTAAATAACATCTGTTATAATATGCTTCAAACTCGACTTGAAACAAGTAAGTTATTAAAAAGCAAGGGACACTTTTCAAACAAAATATGTCTCTCATTATTTGAAATAAACAACTGACTCAATCACATTTAGACAGCTGGCTTTTTTTAATTAACATAACACAGCTTTTAAACAGTTAAGTGGAATTTTATTTTGATCCTTGACATTATCCCTTCAAAGCCAATTCAAATAATTGCCTGATACCAATGGTACTTCAAGAGCCCTCTTACAGGTTACACTTGTTTCTGCTGAAGAATACAAGGTGACAATTACCGTCCCTGGTATATATTACCTTCTTGCATATTTAAGGACATATATGTGATTCGAATAGTTATATGAATAATTTACAAACAATGTAGACAACGAATCAGCAGGCCAATCTTGGACTACATTGTTCTCAGATGTTGTTTAAATCGTGTATACTTGTGTATGAAAAAGCTGTTTATGAACGCTTTCAAGGGTAAGCGCAAATATGTCACGGAATTTATGGGTTAACCCTCTCCCTCATACATACGCTTTCTGACGCATCTACAGCAGATGAATTTCGAAAAACATTATGGAAAAAGGAGAAATTGCTCAAAATGAGTACTTTTTCCTTTTGCCACAGTGTGTTCAACTCTATTATAAAAATATCATACTTTCTTTGACAGAGAGATTTTCCAAATCTTTGCCTTGATATTTTCTAAGTCGTCTGAACCAAATCTGTTGTATGTGGGAAAGGGTTAATGAGGTTTCTTAATGAGGTTTAGAGTGTACCATAGTGCAACATGTAATACTAGTATCAGTTTGTTCTTCGGTGTTGCAGGTCTTACATTAACAAACATGTACTTTATCAGTGTGTTCTACCTTTGTCAGTTTATTGTTGGAGTAGTAAGCTCTGAACAGCATTGTACGAAGTTTAAATACGAGGAGAAGTTACTGGAAAAGATGGTCCGAATGGAGTTTAACGTAGAAAAGATGGGAGAACAAAACAATAATTTGATCGAGGAAATGAAGGCAGAGTTAGAATCCCTGAAAGCAGATAGGAATGGATTGCTTGATGATATCAGACGATTTAAAGAGGAAATAAAAGCCGAGGTTGTCCTGAAAGCAAATGGTGCCGCCCCAGCGATATCGAAACAGGGTAAGTTGAACTGAGATTTAAAAAATAAAACGATTTTGAACATAGAAGAGTCTACTTTAAACAATTTGGCTCTGACAGAGTTAACATTGATATTTAAACGTGTATGAATTCACATTTTTTCAAAAATGTAGTTTATCTTAAAAAAACACAAAAAAAAAACAATTATCTTTACGTTCGAAATATGCACACATATACCTTAATTAATGATGTGGGGACAGAAATGCATATGAAATAAAATAAATGATTAAACACCAATTCTCTATTTGTTATGTATACAACAAATAACGAAATGCTGTTTTAACCATTCTGTATTTTCACTCACAGAGGGCTCTGCATTAACGCAACAACGTTACATTTATTTTAAAACGTGAAATAGAAGAACTTCAATGACATATATCCATTTAAACAAAGGTTGCCGCCTCGTTGGTGTAGTGGTTATACCATCTACTTATCAAATTGTAGTAGTGACTTCCCTCAAAGATACCAGCTACTTATACAATGGTAGTAGTGACTTCCCTCAAAGATACCAACTACTTATAAAATGGTATTAGTGACTTCCCTCAAAGATACCAACTACTTATACAATGGTAGTAGTGACTTCCCTCAAAGATACCAACTACTTATAAAATGGTAGTAGTGACTTCCCTCAAAGATACCAACTACTTATACAATAATTGTAGTGACTTCTCTCAAAAATACCAACTACTTATAAAATGGTATTAGTGACTTCCCTCAAAGATACCAACTACTTATAAAATGGTATTAGTGACTTCCCTCAAAGATAGCAACTACTTATAAAATGGTAGTAGTGACTTCCCTCAAAGTTACCAACTACTTATACAATGGTTGTAGTGACTTCCCTCAAAGATACCAACTACTTATAAAATGGTAGTAGTGACTTCCCTCAAAGATAGCAACTACTTATGAAATTATAGTAGTGACTTCCCTCCATTCGTAATTATGATCCAATGAACGTCTCTAGGAGAAGGACGACTGTTGCTACCTTTCTAGAATTGTGTCACAATTTACATAAAGGTACATATATTATGTAGGTGGTCAGTGCAGACTATGATGAGAAAGTGCGTATGTACAGGTTCGTCCGGGTCTTTACTGCTCGCACATGCAACAAGACCCATTTTTGACAGACGCGTGTCACAAATATGAGCGCCGCCACATTTGGCTAGTTTTAGGTGATTTTAGAGTTGTCTATGTCCTCTTAAATAGTGTATAGACATAACTGCATCATTTGACAAAAAATATTGACATGTAAACGCATAAGTTGTTCGAAAATACAACTTAAAACGATGCATACCGGAAAAGCCAATACAAGTATTATCCCTTTCGCTGCCAAAGCAATTAAAGTAAGTTGCAAACAATGCAGATTCAGATTGGATAACTGATAAAGAGCTGTTTCTCCTGAAACCTGAATTGTTTGCCACTAAGACATTAACATTTATCAAATTTCCTGTTGGATGAAAAATGGAGTGGTCCAATTACCAACATGAAAGAGTCGACTTTGTGAAAATTGTCAGTCAAAGAGTTGAACTCTAAACAAAGATCATTTAATTTCAGTCATTGCCTTCAGCGCCAAAACGGTGACGAATCCGAATCCGAAGAAAAACGAAGCATTGGTTTTCAACAACGTAACAACAAACAACGGTAAGGCGTACGATATGACAACGGGAATATTTACTGCCTCTGTAAATGGGCTCTATCTATTTCATGACCAGATGTGTGTCGTAAAGCAAAAGGACTTCTATCATCAGATAAGAGTCGACAACGAACCTGTAACGACAGAAAGATATGATGCTGCCAATTCGGAACCCGCCATGTGCTTCTCGGCCGTTTTGACAAGAGAACTTAAAACTGGTCAGAATGTTTCTGTCAATTGTAATCAGGTTAATAAAGGGGGTAACCGACTCCTTGATGACGATTATCGCTGGAACATGTTTCCTGGTGTTCTTTTAAAGGAAACATGACTTTACAATCTTGATATAAAGGATGTTCAAAGAGATTCCGCAAAAGAATAATTTTATTTCAGTGTTATATGTGGATCTCTACACATGGGTACACTTACGTTCACTCTCGACATGTCATTATTTGAATATTGCCTCCATACAAATAATCTTTATGGGCTTGGGCATTGCATAGATCTGAATAAAACATACTTCCAGGGCCCATTTTACTAGTACTTGCCGATGCTTTTAAGTGTCATGTTTATGTTAGGTTGGAGATATAAGTTTGTATTTTTTAAATTTTGCTTTTACGCTGAGTATCCAGACAGAATGTTCAATATTCCGTTTGTTGAAGTATTTCATTTATTAATGCGAAAAAAATGTCTTTAATAATCCAAATGCAGCTTGTTTAGATATTTAAACCACCCAGTGACGAAGACCAATGAAGTACTTTCATATTTATATAATTGTCAAAATATGTTCCAAAAATATATAAGCATTATAACCTGTATTATGACATCACCAGTATTAAACTCTATATTTAGTTCAGAAGCCAGGAAAAATCATATCCTTACGGATATCCTGTTCCGGCCTTCGACATGTCGACTTTAAAGCAACGCGACAACTTGACATGGGGCGTCTAATTTCGCTTTGTCGCGCTAATGTTTTACCACGACAAGTCGAAAGGTCAAAGTTTTCGGATCTCTCTTATTTCAACTTGCTGTCCTGAAATTTACCGCAACAATTCGAATTTATTGTGCGCTAAAAGGCATTTTCAATGCGATGGAAGTAGTAATCTGCTTTCTTTTGGCTGCACACATTCAATCGGTGTTTAACATTTGCCATTTTTAATTTTGAGTTGTCATGGTAAATACCAGGTCGACAAGTAGAAAATAGCGGGATAATATCAACCCTAAAACTCCGACTTTTCGACTTGCCAACGTCAATACTCGGCGCGACAAAGAGAATTAGCGGCCTAATGTCGAATTGTCGCGGTAACGATATACAGTTTACAAGTCGATGGCGGAAACATGATTACGTAGAACGTCTTGAGTATTAAATACCGTTTAGAATCATACACACCATATAGTATTGTAAAAGTTCACATAAAAAGCACCCAAAAGAAAAGAAAGATTACAAAATGAAGAATGTTGTATGCTACATGTATGCCAATGAGATGTCAGAATATAATTTTAAAAGACATATGAGCCGTCCCGCGAGAACACCAACATTGAGGACTCTGTGTAAAGCATCGACCCGGATCAGCCTAAACCTGCCGCGCAGGCTAATCCGGGAAAACAATGTTCGCCTGCTTTAGGTTTTCTGTTTCAGGAATCATTATACTATACCTCTATACCCCTGAGACGGAATGTGTCGGCCCGGATTAGCCTTCGCTGGGTCGATATATTACGCAGAGGCCATAATGTTGTTTTACCCCGTGGAACGGCTTATATGTGTACTGCGCACATAAGTATTTGTAGAGTTTGCAATTTTCAGATGATTTTCAACAAATATTTGATTTTATTTTCAAAATGGCGGAATGATTCAATACACGAGTAATACCTATATATTTAGGGTGTACAAGACATCCCGCTTTGACGTCATTTAAAAATGTTACCCTTAAACTGGTTGGGCTTCATGTCCGATTGTCAAAATGTGCATTTAGGTAAATATAACATATTTTCGGACACTAAAGAATCTGATGAAACTGTGCGGATTCGCAGGCTCGCTTGAGTCTTCACAGTGCACCGTGCTATTAAGTCGCCCAACACGCTGGACGCGGCTCAAATTTGTCAAACGGTATTGTACGCACCCATCCCATTGGCCTAATGACATATTTTGATTCTGCATTCCTACTCTTTAAAATGTGTTCCTGCGAAATGCCATTTCAACAAGTTTTTTGATATTTTCAAAATGGGGGAATAAATCAATACACGAGTAATACCTATATATTTAGGGTGTACAAGAATCCCGCTTTGACATCATTCCAAAATTAACCTTAAACTGGTTGGGCTACATGTCCGATTGTCAAAATGTGCATTTAGGTAAATATAACATTAATGTTTCGGACGCTGAAGACTCTGATTAAACTGTGCGGATTCGCAGGCTCACTTGAGTCTTCGCACTGCGCCGAGACAATAAGTCGCCCAACTCGCTGGACGCGGCTCAACTGTTTTCGTCATGAATTTAGCTAAACAGGAATTAATGTAAATTGACATACGAGTGTTCGGTCGGTTAACGACGCGGAAATCGACAACTTTTAGCTGAACATGCTGTTTGTCTACAAATCATTTTGCTATTGAACGTAGGACAGCCGGTTTGACAATCTGCATTAGCTAGCAGAAGAATGTTATAGGTATTACTATGGGATACAATTTACATGTAGTTTCTTATTTTGTGAATAAATTCCGTTTCCTCTATACTATTATCAAAGTTTTGTTTTTGAAAATCCACACCTTTTGTCTTTCCACTTTGCACATTGTTATTTCATCGAAATAAAATGATGACAGATACATGCACCATTGAAGCCATGCATCAATGCTACACAACCGATACAATAGCGGTTATTATATTAACGCCTTTTCCCTTTCATTCCAAAACATACTGCCCGAGTCGTTCATTTCGCAAGCCAACGGTGATTTGTCCATTACATTACCATAATTACTTATTGGAATGTTAATGTACGAAGTAGCCTTGGCTAGCGAAGATATTGGGGTGTTAATCAAGAATGTTTGAACAACTTCAAACAATGTTTCTCGGACTGATGACTAATGTGTAATTTGTCAAAAGGTAATATACGCACCAATGCCATTGGCCTAATGTCATGTGCTGACCATATAGGTCCATCTGCATTTAGTTGAAAACATTGAAGTTATGCTACCCTTTTCTCTTATATAGACCATGTAAAGCAAGCATACCTCGTTGTATTTTTCCAAAAGAAGTGCAGGAAAATATTGATGTTTAACTCCAAACGTGAAAGACAAATGAACCTATCCATGGGAAAACCAACATTATGGACTCTGCGTAATGTATCGACTCAGATCAGCCTGCGCAGTCCGTGCAGGCTAATCCAGGCCAACACATTATGTCTCAGGCGGATATAGGTATAGAGTAATGATTCCTGAAACAGAAAATCCAAGGAAGGCGAAAATTGCGTGCCCGGATACGCCTGCGAGGCATGCTAAGGCTGATCCGGGTCGAAACTTTATGCACAGTTTATAATATTGGTTCTCTCGTAGACCGGCTCAAATGTAAAAGGCCATGAGAAACTTTACGTTCGTTTGTTCTTTAAATACATGATTATTACGATTAAATAACATGCTTTAATAGTCGGATAATGTCGACACCATTCTCCAGTGACACCAAGGGGTACTGAGATAACTAAGTAAGTGAATGTTTTATTAAAGTGACAAGCGTATTAAATAATATTCATGTAACACAATAGAATAATGAAAAAACACCCGGGTATATGGGCCTAAATACCACTGTTAATACAAACTAATATTTACAGTGATTAAAATTTCACAGTTCCATCAGAAAAGGCTGGTCCTACCAAAGACTTTTAACAATTATAGTAATTACTGCCCTCCTTGGCGCTGATGGTTTCCGGGTTAGCATTACGACTGACTTGCCGGTGCCAGGATATAATGACCAGTAGTACTGGTAACTTATCCAGGAATCGCCGTGATATAACTGACAAATTGTTGAACGCGGCGTAAACACCAACAAATCATTTAACCGGATAAACACAAATGTCAACATAAGTACACGGCAGAGAGTCGCTCATGTAGTGTGTTTGTTTGCTTTATTGGAGTTTTATGCCGTTTTCAACAAAAGTTCAGTTATATCACGGCGACAGTTCAGTTATTCACGATCCCTTGGTAAACAAACCAGTACTAGGCTATAAAATATGCTTTGCCAAAGGGAACTCCACCATGACCGTCGTGCCTTGACTGGGGATCGAACCCGGGACGCCCGGTTTCAAATCCCCGACGCTTACCACTCGACCACGGCGGATTCCCTCATGTAGTTTGTATGCCCCTTTTCATTCTAATATGATACAAATTAGTTCACTGTAATATGTGTGTATGTTTGATAAAAAGTTCCGCTTCGCAATAGTGATTTACGCTCAACTGATATCAGATCCAAAATACGGACGGCATGTAGGTGAAATGCGTCCGTCTGTTTGTACATCGGAATTTTAATATCATCATTCTAATAAATATATATTTGACATAAATAAGTTCTAATACTAAAATAATGTTCATGTACATTTTCAAAATGTGGTTAAGTGATCATGTTTCTAAATATACTGAATAATATATAACTGAAATAAACCTGACAAATACATTTAGTTTTCTTTGTCACGGTAACTTCAGTGCATTTCAAAATACCAGAACCCCTAGAACCAAACCCCATGTTACCTGTGTGTAAGTATGTGGGGAACCTACTTTTATTCAAACACCTTCACCTTCAATTCAATTGTTCAATGCAAATATCTGGTTCTTTTTTATTGTCATGACATTCTGATAGAATGAAAACATTGAAGAAATACAATGCATTGCAAGATAATTAGAGATAAAGCGAAGACATCAAATCATAGGTCAGGTCAACCACCTCGGTGGTGCCGTAGTCAACCACGAGGGCGGGAGACCCGGATTCGTACCCAGGTTAAGTCATACCAAATACTTTAAAATAGTTGCTTCCCTCCTCGGTACTCAGGATAACGAAAATAGTAATATGAGTGATGCGCTTGTGGCAGGATAAGCTTACCAGCAGAACTGGTGATTTACTCAGGAAACATCTCGATATAACTGAAATAATGTTGAAAGTGGGGTAAAACAACACACAAGCAAACACACACAGTACGTGTCAGTTGTGAAGAGTATCCAAGAGAGTTAAGAAAAACATTGATTATATTTCGGTCACCAAATACGATCTCCCCAAAAGTAATATACAGGGTTTTATTTCATTAATGTTTCTCGAATTAATTAATTCGTATTGCAACACGAACTCAAAGAGTGTCGACCCTTCTTATTAACCGTAAGTAGTGCTGATCTCTGAGAAGAGCGATTCTGATAAAGCTTAATTTAAACAATGTCGCTCCAGATCACACGACGTCATGTTTGAGTCTAAACGAAATGAACTGACTGGCGAAATAGTGATTTTAATACGTTTCTGGTGATTAACTAACATAGAGTGTCCTTATATGCCAGAGTTGAAAGCATTGTGGGAAAAGGAAAGTTTTAAGCAATTTCTCCTATTTCCGTAATGTTTTTAAAATGTGTTCGGGTGTAATGATGTTTTTATAGGGGAGAGAGTTACCCACTGTGTCAGATGATCATTGTATATTGGATAGAAACGATTTAATAAATACGTGATATTTGAAAATATTGTTTTAATGGCCGTCTATGATGGAGAATAAGTATATACTTGTTCAGTTACCGTCCAAACGATTCGTCACGTACATTGTATATAAGAGGGTTTACATTCAAATTACCATTTATTCGAGTTAACAGATATATAGTTGAGCTACGTACCAGAACAACCAACCCAGAGGCGTTTACAACCATTGCAGATTCAGACCGTCCGAGTTCATGTGTATTGGTTATAGCATGTCCATGACTGGGTACCTAGAATGGGGTTATAGCGTCTGTCTTGTAAGCCGGAAAACATGGATCAATCTGCGGATACTTGTATAATGTTGTCTTCTATCCTTGGCGCTCATTGTACCGAGGCTGACATTACGACTGATGCATCGGTTAAACAGGTAAATTACCAGGAACAGATCCTGATATTCGTTTCACTTAAATACTGTTGAAAACGGCGTAAAAGGCCATTTAAACAAAACATAGATTCAGATCATTATGCGTACCCGCACAGACTGATTTGGACCTTCACTGTTTGTCAGTAAGTCACAGAAATGCGAATGATTCACATTTATGTATATGCCTAACTAGAGATAAGATTCAGCTGGATATTCACATGAATTTAAAACAAAAGAAAATTGATATACTAAAACAACGTAGAATAAGATTAAAGCTCATTCGAAAAGGTTCAAGTTGGCATTTGCTAATAGCGTACATTCACATCAGCATGTATATCCGCTCAATTGTATAAAACAAACTCTAATTGATCTCACCATATTCTATGTCATGTCTATGGATTATGTTTTGTTAAGGGAAATAACAATCGTGATTTGTAAGCATTTTATACAGTTGTCTCCCTTTGATAGTTTTTGTTATTTGCGAGTTTATTTACCTAGAATGTTAAAGCTCAAACTGCCGCAACCCTTTTTATCCGAGGTGTAGACGCATAACTCTGAAGCAACCAACCTTAAGTACATTTGCGATAAGTGTATATCCAGATCAACCAGCGCGTCCATGCAGTCTGAGCTGGCTGAACAATGTCCCCTTCATTCTCAAACATGATTTCAAGAAACGTCTGTAAAGTGTATGTAGTACGTAACTTGATCCTGTATCATGAAGACACAGAAGGGTATTTCTTTCACCAGTGTTGTAATTAGGATACAGGGCATCGTTCACGTATACATTGCTTGATTAAGAATCAATTACGTATATACTAAGTGGAATCTGAGCTATTTTGTCCTGTGCTAAGTTACTTTGTCTTTCAAATTGAACGCGCGTTTCTTAACTATTTAAAAAGAAAGCTTGGCTGTAATGTCGATTTAATAGATCTCTCCTACACAAGATAAGTATCTAACAACTTGGTTGTCAAAACATTCTGTATAATTATGAAATGTTATATGTATCTTAAGTGATGGGCACCTTAGTAACGTGATTCTGACGTCCATCATCTAAGCGTAGAAAGACATCGTGAGAACCTCTTCAAATGTTCCCCTGTCGACAGGAAATTTGGTATCATTTAAAATTATCGGAGAGCTAATGCGGCCCTGTTTCGTTCCTAATTAACATTAATCATTGATACCATTTCTCACAAGACAGTTCCATAGGTTCTGGTGAATACATGAGTCAAAAGCTTTAAAACAAGTCGAAATCAAATACATATAGTCTACCCCTTCTTTTGCAGAGCTATTTGTGTATGGTGGCTTGCAAACTAAAGATGTTGTCTGAATATGAATTCAAATATTTTACTAATACTACGCATTGATCAATGATATAACTCTGAAGTTATTTGGGTCATCCTTTGGGTCTTTCTAATGCATAGGCACACTAATGCTCTCACTCCAAGATGGCGAAAATGCACCATTATCTTATAGCTTATTGAATAATAAATGCAAGTAAGGTAATATCAAGTCACTTGTACATTTAAACATTTCAATACAGAAAACGCCTATTCCTGGTGCACAACTCATGCGTAAGGATGATATGCTATTAAGAATTTCGTCCGTAGTTATTTCCCTTTCTAAAGTGTCTGCATTTATATTGAGTGTCAAATGCTCAAGTAGGTTTTGGTTAGTATTATCGACTTATTCCATTAATTATTTTAACATCTAAATAATTGCCATTGCACCAGAGGTTGACTTTATTTTAGACCAAAATGCTTTACTACCTTTTTTGCATTGTACAACCTTTTAAAGCTATTTTGAGCATCTTTATATATCTCTAAGTCTAAATCTGAGTTGTTAAGTCTAAAATGTCGCAGATACCGATACTTTTCATAGTTTGCTTCGTCACATTCGCTCACCACCAGGCTGAGTGTGAATTAAATGTTACGTTGATGTTAAACTCCTTGACACGCATTTTATTGCCTGTAGGTTTGATAAATGAAGTAAAGTAACGAATACTGCAAACAACATTTTGGTCGTTTACAGTCGTTGTACAGATTGCTAAGAGATTGTCTGAGGTCATCTACTAATTCACTTTCCCATCTATATTTAGTATAGTTAGAAGACTGTGTATGTATTATGTCATTGTTTCGTACAGTGTCTTCATTTAAATTTTAACAGAGCAGCAAATCGGAAAATGATTTTAAAAAAACGGCGACATCAATCCAAAAGTTTGACACTAGCTGAAAAATATCCGTAGACACAAGAACGAAGTCAACCGCGTTTCTGCAAGTGTATGTTATACACGTGAATTGATCTTCTTTGTAACAATTAAATCGGCCGTTTAGCATATACATGCTATGCACACAACATTTCAATTAAGGAAGTTCCGAAGTTATTCATAGCAGTGTGTTTCGTGCACCGTGGAAGACAAAACTTATCACTTTGGTTCATTGTCATCAATTATAAAATACTGTGCATCTTTAACCCTGTTTGGCATTAAGATACCCGGTTGCTAGAAATGAAGCCCTCGGAAAGCCAGATTTAACTGCAGTTATCATCTCGTTAAATAACGACCATGTGACACAGATTTGTTGATATTTAAAATAACACAGTCTTTAAATTATTCGTATATTTTTGTAATACTGACATTAAATATTGTTTCTTTTAAAAGTACATGAACACCACACCAGCTGCGCAAGCGTCCCCTTTTCAAATTTCTCAGAGATTTATAAGTTAGAAAACCCGGTAAAATATTCGTCAATTTACCCGGATGTGATTTCCATGTGTCAACTAAGCATACTATGTCATACCCTTTCAAATACAGCCAAACGTGTCTCAAGAGACGACACAGGGGCATGTCAAAGGTTGGCTGCTGAACACTGTTGGCTGCTTAATACAAGTCAAATAAAAACGAAAATTTTGTTTTCGTTAATCTTCAAGTGACTGCTTAATACAAGTTGGCCGCTTAACAGAGGTGACCACTAACACAAGTTTGACTGTAGTTAAGAAATGTTTGGTACTGTTTGTACTTATTTAGTCCCCGCACTTTGAGAGAGCAAATGTCTTTATTTAAAATAGTTGGTGTTGTATTGTTTTTTTTTGGACCGTGACCACACCCAAAGGATTTACACGCACTGGCTTCTTGGGTTGCTCGTCGTACATGAACTGCTTGTCACCGACAATGAGCTGATCATATCTAAAGTGAGCCCGTTTTTCGTCCGCGTAACATTTTTGTAGGAATGGATTTAGTCCCGACCGCGCTCTCACGATTCGACTTTGTAGATCCTCTCAGATTCTGACGTCGAGTTCCCCGTCCCTCCGCTTTGCCTTGGAGGAGGAAAGCACTTGATCTCGATCCTTAAGGTTTGTGAAAAGTACAATCTTTGAACAGACGCCACTACGAGATGAAATTCAGAAAATTACAGAGGATTTTGCATTAAGAATAGAGGTTGATTTCGATTCATGTTGATCTATATGAATGTTATGGAATTTAAGAGTGTGTCTCGTTCCTTGGAGTACAATCTTTTCTAGCCTCTCGTGGGCTTTAGCGGACGAATGCTCATTATGTATGATGGTGAACATAGATCGACAGCATTAACCCTTTCCTACATACAACAAATCTGTAGCAGACGTCTTTGAACTAATCACAGCAAAAATAGGGAACTTCTCTTTAACTAACATTGTAATTATTGAAACAAGTTGATACCATTGTGGCAAAAGGAGAAATAACTCATGTTGAGCAATTTCGTTTGTTACAGTGTTTTTAAATTCTGCTGTAGAGACGACAGACTGCCTCGTTAATGTGGGACAGTGTGATAGTGTATTTCGTATTGAACAGAACAGAACACAAAACAACCTTTATCATCTTCACAAACCACAAAATCAGTTCATGAGGAAATCAGTATATTCAAACAGCAAACATGCAAAATTGTCACGAGAAAAGAAAACCATTATATCAATTAAAATGCTTTACTTGTTTAAGTCATCTTCTAATTCTAATGATTTAAAAATTGAAATATTTACGATATAAGATGGTTAATAACAACAGTAATGATGCTTTGCTATAACTAAGTCATAAAGATTCTCTTTTCACACTTTGTGATTTTGAAATCGACTGTACATCGCGATTGTAGAATGTAAGATTACATTAATGAGTTGCCACTGCCGCTTGTTAGTGTGTGGCAGGCATTGCAGACCAATTATATTGGAGTGTTTCCTTAAGTTAATAAGCCTGGTCTGAGTAAGACATTCAGTGTGGCTCTCAAAATAGCAGCCTTCATACAGTAATGTACTTTTAACCTCGGGAACGTTATGCAGTTGTAAAAGAGTCCTCTTTGAGAGCAAGAGATTATAGTTCGATCCTTGGTCGGATCATACGCACAGTATCGACAGAGCTTTTTTGTCCACTTACATTGAGTAGAGTTGTGGATGTAACGTCTTATGAATGAAACTAGAATGGTAGCCCACTTGTTCTGCTAGAAAACAACTTCATGTGATGTACTAACGACCATTAAAGTATAACATTTTTCGTTTGACGCAAATTACGCGTGTTTCATACTCTTACTTATACTAACATCCAAAAGCAATCGGAAAACATTACGAGGAAAACTGGTACATACATATAGGTAAGCTCCCATGTCCCGGGTTAGATTGGCGTCGAGGGATTACACGCCCTGGGGGAACAATATGTATTCACACTATTTTAGTTCTATATGGAAACGTATTTTGACTTCAATTTAAAATAAGAATTGGAGAGCTGTTCTTTCGTAGCTTAGGCTACATGATACATGCTTAAAACAGTCAAAACCCTCTGATTCTTTCCAACATACAACACATCTGCAGGAGACGAATTTCAAAGTCATTAAATTATATCTGTAATAATATGCTTCACACTCGACTTGAAACAAGTAAGTTATTATAAAGCAAGGGACACTTTTCCAACGACTCAATCAGATTTGAACAGCGCTGGCTTTTCTTAATTAACATAATACAGCTTTTAAACAGTTTAGTGGGACTTTACTTTGATCCTTGACATTATTCTTTCAAAGCCAATTCAAATAATTGCCTGGTACCACTGGTACTTCAAGAGCACTCTTACAGCTTACACTTTTTTCTGCTGAAGAATACAAGGTGACAATAACCGTCCCTGGTATATGTTACCTTCTTACCTATTAAAGGACATATATGTGGTGATTCGAATAGTTATATGAATCATTTACGAACAATGTAGACAACGAATCAGCAGACCAATCTTGAACTACATTGTTCTCATATGTTGTTTAAATCTTATATAGCTGTTTATGAACGCTTTCAAGGGTAAACGCAAATATGTCACGGAATTTATGGGTTAACCCTCTCCCTCATACATACACTCTCTAACGCATCTACAGCAGATGCATTTCGAAAAACATTATGGAAATAGGAGAAATTGCTCAAATTGAGAACTTTTTCCTTTTGCCACAGTGTGTTCAACTCTATTATAGAAATATCATACTTTCTTTGACAGAGAGATTTTCCAAATCTTTGCCTTGATATTTTCAAAGTCGTCTGCAACACATGTGTTGTATGTGGGAAAGGGTTAATGAGGTTTAAAGTGTACCATAGTGCAACAAGTAATACTAGTATCAGTTTGTTCTTCGGTGTTGCAGGTCTAACATTAACAAAAATGTACTTTATCAGTGTGTTCTACCTTTGTCAGTTTATTGTTGGAGTAGTCAGCTCTGAACAGCATTGTACGAAGTTTAACTACGAGGAGCAGTTACTGGAAAAGATGGTTCGAATGGAGTTTAACGTAGAAAAGATGGGAGAACAAAACAATAATTTGATCGAGGAAATGAAGGCAGAGTTGGAATCCCTGAAAGCAGATAGGAATGGATTGCTTGATGATATCAGACGATTTAAAGAGGAAATAAAAGCCGAGGTTGTCCTGAAAGCAAGTGGTGCCGCCCCAGCGATATCAATACAGGGTAAGTTGAACTGAGATTTAAGAAATAAAACGCATTTCGATATAAATATCAACCCTTACCGACATAAAACAAATGTGCAGCAAACGACATTGAATAGCTCGGCATATGTATGGACAAAATATATAAATGCAAGTATATATAAAAAACAAGACTAAAGCAATGAGTCATATGGATATATCGCTTATCATGGGCATTTCGCATTTCGCTGAGCATACTGTTTTTGAACGAATCATATGTCTAGTGAACGTGGTGCAGCAGGTTTGACAATGTGTGTTAGCTAGCAGACGTATTGTATAGGTATTACTATGGGATATATGTAGTTTATTTTTTTGTAAATAAATATCGTTTCATCTATACTATTATCAAAGTTTTGTTTTTGAATCCACATCTTTAGTCTTTCCACTTTGCACATTGTTATTTCATCGCAATAAAATGATGACAGATACATGTATCCGTGAAGCCTTGCATCGTTGTTACACAACCGATACAATAGCGGTTATTATTGCAACGCTTATTCCTCTGAATTCCAACACATACTGCCCTTGTCGTTCACTTCGCAAGCCAAAGGTGATTTGTCCATTACATTATCATACTTACTGATGGGAATGTTAATGTACGAAGAAGCTTGGTAAGCGAAGATAATGGGGTGTTATTCCCAAACTTTTGTACAACGTTGAATAACGTTTCTCGGACTGATGACTAATGTGTAATTTGTTAAAAGGTAATATACGCCCCCATCCCATTGGCCTAATGTCATGTGCTGCCCATATAGGTCCATCTACATTTAGTTGAAAACATTGAAGTTATGCTACCCTTGTCTCTTATATAGATCATGTACAGAAAGCTTACCTCGTTGTATTTTTCAAAAAGAAGTGCAGGAAAATATTGATGTTTAAGTCCAAAGGTGAAAGACAAATGAGCCGATCCACGAGAAAATTAATAGTATATACTCTGCGTAATGTATCGACCCTGATCAGCCTGCGCTGTCCGCGAAGGTTAATGCAAGCCAACACACTTCGTCTCAAGGGGATAGAGGTTTAGAATAATGTTTACTTAAATAGAAAATCCACAGGAGGCGAAAAGTATCTGTCGGGATTAGCCTGCATGGCATGCTTAAGCTGATCCGGTCGATACTTTACGCAGAGTCAATAATGTTAGTTTTCTCGTAGAATGACTCATATATGTACAAGACCATGCGAAACCTGACGTTCGATTGTTTTTTAAAAACATTGGTATAACGATTGTTTTTCAAATACATTATTATAACTATTGTTTTTTAAAAACATTGGTATAACGATTGTTTTTAAAAAACATTATTATAACGATTGTTTTTTAAAATACATTGTTATAACGATTGTTTTTAAAATACATTGTTATAACGATTGTTTTTAAAATACATTGTTATAACGATTGTTTTTTAAAAACATTGTTATAACGATTGTTTTTTAAATACTTTGTTAGAACGATCAAATAACATGCTTTAATAGTCGGAGTATGTCGACACCGTTCCCCAGATACATCAAGGACTAGATAGCGAACATACTGCGCAGATGTGAAGGATGTTCTGAATTATCACTGATCGCAAACTCCAAAATGTCAGTTTTCCTGTAACGTAGCTTAAATTATAATTGTCGGATAACATAGCTTAACCCTTTCTCACATACAACAATTATGCAGCAGACGACTTTTGAAAACATTGTGACAAAAGTAGAAATGCTTAAAACTAGCAATTTCTCCTTTTGCCACAATATTGTTTTGTTTACCTTTAGTCAGTAAATAAACCTTCATACTTCACATACTTTTCATGTTTTTGATGAGATGTTTTCAAAGTCGTCTGCTGCAGATTTGTTGTATGTGGGAAAGGGTTTAATTATAATTGTCTGATAAGTAAGTAAAGTAAGTGATTATTTCTAATATTATATTGACATGCGTATAACAAAACATACATGTAACACAATAACATCCGGTCCCATGGGTCTATATGTCACTGTTAATACAAACTAATATTTGTCACTGTTCCACTGGAAAAGGGTCATATCAAAAACTTTGAAGATGGTAGTAATGGCTGACCGCTTTGGTGCTAAGGGTTACGGTTTAGCATTACGACTCACTTGCTGGTGTCAGGATAAATGAACACCAGTAATGCTGGTAACTTACCCATGAAATGCCGTGATATAAATGAAAACTTGTTGAAAGCGGCGTAAAACACCAAACAAACAATCCACCGGATAAACACAAATCTCAACATATGTTTCTAAGAACTTAGAGGGCTAGAGACATACCAATGATGCGTCCGAGTACAATCGCATGCTCCTATTCATTCGAATATAGTGACATTTTGTTCACTGTAAACTGTGTACGTGTTTAATTTTAACCCTTTCACACATCTAAACGAATATTGACGCATCTGCAGCAGACGACTTTTGAAAACATTGTGACAAAAGGAGAACTTGCTCAAAAAGAGCAATTTCTCATTTCGCCACAATTTGTTTTAACTTTTTTCAGGAATTAAACTTACATTAATAGCGATTTTCCATAATTTTGAGTAGACAATTTTAAAGTCGTCTCGTGCAGATTTGTTGTATGTGGGAAAGGTTTAAAAACAAATTTTGCTTCGCAACAGTGCTTTACGTCCAACTAATATGGACGTTATGCAGGTGAATACTTCCGTCTGTGTGTACATCGGCATTCTAATATCCTCATTATTATATCAATATTAGAAAGCAATAAGTTCTAATACTAAAGTAGTGTTCATGTACTGCATGTATTTACTACAGTTGGTTAAAGTGATCATGTTTCTAAATATACTGTATATAACTGAAATAAACCTGACAAATAAATTTATTTTCCCCTGTAACGATTCCTACAGTTGGTTAAAGTGATCATGATTCTAAATATACTGTATATAACTGAAATAAACCTGACAAATACGTTTATTTTCCCCTGCCTGTAACGATGACTTCAGTGCATTTCAAACTACCTCAACCCCTAGAACCAAATCCCCGTGATACCTATGTGTAACTATGTGGGGAACGTGCCTTTAATCAGACACATTCAAACTCAATTCTATTTTACCTGAAATTATTCAGATCGTATTTGAGGAAAGCTTGGATGTGTTTGGTAGAAAATGAAAATAAATTCCTTCAATTTTGACAATAGTCCTATAAAGGAATGTGGTGTGAAACAATGCATGTATCTGGATCTATTTTACTGTCATGACATTCTGATATAATGCAAACATTGAAAAAATACAATACATTGCAAGATAATCAGAGATAAAGCGAAGAGATCAAATCATAGGTCAGGTCAACCGCCACAGTGGCGCCGTGGTCAACCACGAGATCGGGAGACCCGGATTCGTACCCATGTCGGGTCACACTAAAGACTTTAGAATGGTTGTTTCCCCCCTTGGTACTCACGATAACGAAAATAGTATTATGAGTGATGCGCTAGTGGCATGATAAGCTTACCAGCAGAACTGGTGATTTACTCAGGAAACATCCCGATATAACTGAAATAATGTTGAAAGTGGTGTAAAACCATATACAAGCAAACACTCATAGTACGTGTAGTATCTCCCCTTAATTATATTTCGGTCACCAAATACGACCTCCCAGAAAGGAATATAGAGGTTTTATTTCGTTAACATATATCGAATTAATTCTCCTAGATTGTAATCAGATGTTTCGTTCAAAAGAATCCTTATATAAAATTCGTATTTCAACACGAACTCAAAGAGTCCCGTCTCTTCTTAATAATCGTTAGTAGTGCTGATCTCTGAGAAGAGCGATCTTGAAGTAGCTTAATTTAAACAATGGCGCTCCAGATCACACGACGTCACGGTGGGATCTAAACGAATTGAACTGACTGTCGAAATAGTGCATTTAATGCCTTTCTGGTGACTAATGAAGATTGAGTGTCCTTATATGTTAGATTTGAAAGCATTGTAGGAAAGGGATTGTTTTAAGCAATTTCTCCCGTTTCCATAATGTTTCAAATGTGTTCAGCTGTATTTATGTTGTTATAGGGGAAGGGGTTACCAACTTTGCGTGATCTTTGGAAATATTGTTTAAATGGCCGTCTATGATGGAGAATAAGTACATACATTTGTACTTGTACTTTACCGTCCAAACGATTCGTCACGTACATTGTATATTAGAGGCTTTTCAGATATATAGTTGAGCTACGTACCAGAACAACCAACCCTGAGGCGTTTATAACCATTGCAGATTCAGACCTTCCGAGATCGTGTGTTTTGGTTATAGCATCTCCAATAAGTATAATATTAGTATGAAAAGCCTGGGTACCGAGAATGGGGTTATAGCGTCTGTCTTGTAGGCGGGAAACAGGGATCAATCTGCGAATACTTGTATAATTTTGTCTTCTGTCTTTGGCGCTCATTGTACCGGGGCTGACATTACGACTGATACATCGGATAAAAAAGGTAAATTACCAGGAAAAGATCCTGATATTCGTTTAACTGAAATACTGTTAACAACTGCGTAAAAGGCCATTCAAACAAAACACAGATTCAAATCATTATGCGTATTCGAAAGACTGATTTGGACCTTCACTTTTTCTCAGTTAGTCACAAAAATGCGAAGGGTTCACATTTATGTATTCACCTAACTAGATATAAGATTATCGTACGTCAAAGCTAGATATTCATATGAATTTATAGCTTAAGTAAATTGACATGCTATAACAGCGTAGAATAAGATTAAATACCATTCGAAAAGGTCCAAGTTGGCATTTGCTAAAAGCGTACATTTGCATCAGCATGTACGTCTGCTCAATTTAAAAACAAAAAACTTATCTCACCATTTATGGAATATGTGTTGTTAAGGGAAATAACAAATGCGTATGGTAAGCAATTTCTTCAGTTGTCTCCCTTTGACAGTTCGTGTTATCTGCGTGTTAAAGCGCAAACTGCCTCAACTCTTTTTAACCGAGATGCATACGCAACCTTAAGTACATTTTCGATAAATGTATGTCCAGATCAACCAGCGCGCCCCTGCAATCTGAGTTGGCTAGACACTGTCCCCTGCATTCTCAAAGATGATTTCAAGAAACGTCTGTAAAGTGCATATAGTATGTAACTTGATCCTGTATCATGAAGACACAGAAGGGTCTTCTTTTACCAGTGTTGTAATTAGGATACGGGGCATCGTTCATGTATACATCGCTTGATTTAAGAATCAGTTACGTATATACTAAGTGGAATATGAGCTATAGTGTCATGTACTAAGTTACTTTGTCTGTCAAATTGAACGCATGTAAAATTAAAGTTTTGTATGAGAAACACTCGAAATGTAACTTAATTATTTAAAAAGAAACCTTGGTGTTTTTGTCGATTTAATATATATCTCGTACACAAGATAACTATTTAAACACTTGGTTGTCAAAACATTCTGTATAATTATGAAATAATATATGTATCTTAAGTGATGGGCCCCATGAAACGTGATTCTTATGTCCATCATCTAAGCGTAGAAAGACATCGTAAGTCCCTCTTTAACTTTTCCACTGTCGACAGGAAATTTGATATCATTTAAAATCATCGGCGAGCTAATGCGGCTCTGTTTCGTTCCTATTTAACAAGTAAAAAAACGGGCGAGTCAATATCTGACATTACCACAAGATGTTATGATCGTATACATGTATATACTCTTGAATATTGACAATGACTTACTGTTAACATTGATACCATTTCGCACAAGACAGTCCCATAGACTCTTGTGAAAATATGAGTCAAAAACTTTATAAAAAAGTCGATATCAAATACATATATTTCAATACAGAAAACGTCTATTCCTGGTGCACAACCCATGCGTAAGGATGATATGCTATTAATAATTTCGTCTGTAGTTATTTCCCTTTCTAAAGTGTCTGCATTCCTATTGAGTGTCAATTGCTCAAGTAGGTTTTGGTTAGTAGTATCGACTTATTCCATTACATTATTTTAACATCTAAATAATTGCTCAAAATAGCCTACCCACGTCACATCTGATATATGACAGTCATGTAATGTTGATTTTGCGCTAGAGGTTGACTTAATTTGAGACCAAAACGATTTTGGATTATTCCGCAAATGTACTAATTCATCTCTTCGCAACTTCTTGCAATCTACAATATTTGCATTTTTTAGTCTAAAATGTCGCCAAAGCCGAAACTTTCATAATTCGCTTCGTCACATTCGGTTCACCACCATGCTGGCTGTGAATTAACTGTTACGTTAGTGTTAAACTTCTTGACACGCATTTTATTGCCTGTAATTTTAATTAACGAAGTAAAGTACTGTCAACAACGTTTCCTTCTTTCAGAGACGCATACAAGTCGTTATACAGATTGCTAATAGTTTTCTGAAGTCATATTTTAATTCGCCTTTCCATCCATATTAAGTATAGTAGGTAGACTGTGTATGTATTATGTCATTGTTTCTTACAGTTTCTTCATTGCAATTTTTTTACGGAGCCGCAAATCGGAAAATGATCAAAAAAAAGGAGACATCACCCAGAAGCTGAAATCCGTAGATACAAGAACATAGTAAAACACACTTCTGTCATTGCATGTTATATACGTGAATAGATCTTCTTTGTCACAATTAAATTGGAGGTTTAGCATATATATGCATGTCATGCGTACAACATATTTCAATTACGGAAATACTGAATTTATTCATAGTAGTGTTTTTCGGGCAACTTATCACTTTGGTTTTCGGTAACAACGTCATAAACGTAGTCCCTATTGTCATCAATAATGGAATCGTGTCCATCTTTTACCCTGTCTGGCATTAAGATACCCGGTCACTAGAAATGAAGCACTAGGTAACTCAGATTTAACAGCATATTTTACCCTGGCATTAAGATACCAGGTCACTAGAAATGAAGCACTCGGTAAGTCAGATTTAACAGCATCTTTTACCATGGCATTAAGATACCCGGTCATTATAAATGAAGCACTAGGTAACTCAGATTTAACAGTATCATTTACAATGGCATTAAGATAACCGGTCATTAGAAATGAAGGACTCAGTAAGTTAGATCTAACAGTATCGTTTACCCTGGCATTAGGACCCGGTACATGTACCTAGAATTGAAGGACTCAGTAAGTTAGATTTAACAGCATATTTTACCCTGGCATTAAGATACCCGGTCACTAGAAATGAAGGACTCGGTAACTCAGATTTAACAGCATCGTTTACCTTGACATTAATATACCCGGTCACTAGAAATGACGCACTCGGTAAGTCAGATTTAATAGTATTGTTTACCCTGGCATTAGGATACCCGGTAACTAGAAATGAAGGACTCGGTAAGTCAGATTTAACAGCATCGTTTACCCTGGCATTAATATACCAGGTCACTAGAAATGAAGCACTCGGTAAGTCAGATTTAAAAGTATCGTTTACCCTGGCATTAATATACCAGGTCACTAGAAATGAAGCACTCGGTAAGTCAGATTTAACAGCATCGTTTACCCTGGCATTAAGATACCCTGTCAATAGAAATGAAGGACTCAGTAAGTCAGATTTAACAGCATCTTTTACCCTGGCATTAAGATACCCGGTCACTAGAAATGAATAACCCGGTAAGTCAGATTTGATAGCATCTTTTACCCTGGCAATAAGATACCCGGTCACTAGAAATGAAGGACTCGGTAAGTCAGAATTAACAGGATCTTTTACCCTGGCATTAATATACCCGGTCACTAGAAATGAATGACTCGGTAAGTCAGATTTGATAGCATCTTTTATCCTGGTATTAAGATACCGGTCACTAGAAATGAATAACTCGGTAAGTCAGATTTAATAGTATCGTTTACCCTGGTATTAGGATACCCTGTCACTAAAAATGAAGGACTCGGTAAGTCAGATTTAACAGCATCGTTTACCCTGGAATTAATATACCCGGTCACTAGAAATGAAGCACTCGGTGGGTCAAATGTAATAGTATCGTTTACACTGGCATTAAGATACCCGGTACCTAGAAATGAAGCACTCGGTAAGTCAGATTTAATAGCATCTTTTACCCTGACATTAAGATACCCGGTACATAGAAATGAAGCACTTGGTATGTCAGATTTAACAGCATATTTTACCCTGACATTAGGATATCCGGTCACTATAAATGAAGCACTTGGTAAGTCAGATTTAATAGCATCTGTTACCCTAGCATTAAAAAACCCGGTACCTAGAAATGAAGCACTTGGTAAGTCAGATCTAATAGTATCTTTTACCCTGGCATTAAGATACCCGGTACCTTGAAATGAAGCACTCGGTAAGTCAGATTTAAAAGCATCTTTTACCCTGGCATTAAGATACCGGTCACTAGAAATGCAGCACTCGGTAAGTCAGATTTAATAGCATCTTTTACCCTGGCATTAAGATACCCGGTACCTAGAAATAAAGCACTCGGTAAGTCAGATTTAATAGCATCTTTTACCCTGGCATTAAGATACCGGTCACTAGAAATGAATAACTCGGTAAGTCAGATTTAACAGTATCGTTTAGCCTGGCATTAGGATACCCTGTCACTAGAAATGAATAACTCGGTAAGTCAGATATAACAGCATACTTTACCCCGGCATTAGGATACCCAGTACCTAGAAATGATGCACTCGGTAAGTCAGATTTAACAGCATATTTTACCCTGACATTAGGATACCCGGTCACTAGAAATGAAGGACTCGGTAAGTCAGATTTAACAGCATATTTTACACTGGCATTAATATACCCGGTCACTAGAAATGAAGGACTCGGTAAGTCAGATTTAACAGTATCGTTTACCCTGGCATTAAGATACCCGGTCACTAGAAATGAAGGACTCGGTAAGCCATATTTAACAGGATCGTTTACCCTGGCATTAAGATATACCCGGTCACTAGAAATAAAGGACTCGGTAAGTCAGATTTAATAGCGTCTTTTACCCTGGCATTCAGATACCCGGTCACTAGAAATGAAGGACTCAGTAAGTCAGATTTAACAGCATCGTTTACCCTGGCATTAATATACCCGGTCACTAGAAATGAATAACTCAGTAAGTCAGATTTAACAGCATCGTTTGCCCGGGCATTAAGCTACCCGGTCACTAGAAATGAAGGACTCAGTAAGTCAGATTTAACATCTTTTACCCTGGCATTAATATACCCGGTCACTAAAAAATGAATAACTCAGTAAGTCAGATTTAACAGCATCGTTTACCCTGGCATTAAGCTACCCGGTCACTAGAAATAAAGGACTCGGTAAGTCAGATTTAATAGCATATTTTACCCTGGCATTAAGATACCCGGTCACTAGAAATGAAGGACTTAGTAAGTCAGATTTAACAGCATCGTTTACCCTGGCATTAAGATACCCGGTCAATAGAAATGAAGGACTCAGTAAAGTCAGATTTAACAGCATCGTTTACCCTGGCATTAAGATACCCGGTCACTAGAAATGAAGCACTCGGTAAGTCAGATTTAATAGCATCTTTTACCCTGGCATTAAGATACCCGGTCACTAGAAATGAAGCACTCGGTAAGTCAGAGTTAACAGTATCGTTTACCCTGGCATTAAGATACCCTGTCACTAGAAATGAAGGACTCGGTAAGTCAGATTTAACAGCATCTTTTACCCTGGCATTAAGATACCCGGTCACTAGAAATGAATAACCCGTTAAGTCAGATTTAATAGCATCTTCTACCCTGGCATTCAGATACCCGGTCACTAGAAATGAAGGACTCGGTAAGTCAGATTGAACAGCATCGTTTACCCTGACATTATGATACCCGGTCACTTGACATGAATAACCCGATAAGTCAGATTTAACAGTATCGTTTACCCTGGCAATAAGATACCCGGTCACTAGACATGAATAACTTGGTAGGTCAGATTTAACAGCATCGTTTACCCTGGCATTAAGATACCGGTTACTAGACATGAATAACTCGGTATGTCAGATTTAACAGCATCGTTTACCCTGGCAGTAAGATACCCGGTCACTAGACATGAATAACTCGATAAGTCAGATTTAAAAGTATCGTTTACCCTGGCATTAATATACCAGGTCACTAGAAATGAAGCACTCGGTAAGTCAGATTTAACAGCATATTTTACCCTGACATTAGGATACCCGGTCACTAGAAATGAAGCACTCAGTAAGTCAGATTTAACAGCATCGTTTACCCTGGCATTAAGATACCCGGTCACTAGAAATGAATAACTCGGTAACTTAGATTTAACAGTATCGTTTAACCTGGCATTAGGATACCCGGTCACTAGAAATGAAGGACTCGGTAAGTCAGATTTAACCGCATCTTTTACCCTGGCATTAATATACCCGGTCACTAGAAATGAAGGACTCAGTAAGTCAGAGTAAACAGCATCGTTTACCTTGGCATTAAGGTACCCGGTCACTAGAAATGAAGGACTCAGTAAGTTAGATTTAACAGCATCGTTTACCCTGGCATAAGGATACCCGGTCACTAGAAATGAAGGACTCAGTAAGTCAGATTTAACAGCATATTTTACCCTGGCATTAAGATACCCTGTCACTAGAAATGAAGGACTCAGTAACTCAGATTTAACAGCATCGTTTACCCTGGCATTAAGATACCGGTTACTAGAAATGAATAACTCGGTAAGTCAGATTTAATAGTATCGTTTACCCTGGCATTAAGATACCCTGTCACTAGAAATGAAGGACTCGGTAAGTCAGATTTAACAGCATCGTTTACCCTGGCATTAAGATACCGGTCACTAGAAATGAATAACTCGGTAAGTCAGATTTAACAGCATATTTTACCCTGGCATTAAGATACCCGGTCACTATAAATGAAGGACTCGGTAGGTCAGATTTAACAGCATCGTTTACCCTGGCATTAAGATACCGGTTACTAGAAATGAATAACTCGGTAAGTCAGATTTAATAGTATCGTTTACCCTGGCATTAAGATACCCTGTCACTAGAAATGAAGGACTCGGTAAGTCAGATTTAACAGCATCGTTTACCCTGGCATTAAGATACCGGTCACTAGAAATGAATAACTCGGTAAGTCAGATTTAACAGCATATTTTACCCTGGCATTAAGATACCCGGTCACTATAAATGAAGGACTCGGTAGGTCAGATTTAACAGCATCGTTTACCCTGGCATTAAGATACCGGTTACTAGAAATGAATAACTCGGTAAGTCAGATTTAATAGTATCGTTTACCCTGGCATTAAGATACACGGTCACTTGAAATAAAGCCCTCAGTAAAGTCAGATTTAACAGCATCTTTTACCCTTGCATTAATATACCGGTCACTAGGAAATGGAGCCCTCAGTAAACTCAGATTTAACAGCAGCTATCATCTCATTAAGTAACAAAATGCAGTCGGAGGTTTCCTCCTCTTCGTATATCGGCGGAGAGACATACGCGAAGAACATAATGAGATCATTCTGTAAATGTGTCACAAATCTTTACATATTTAAGATATTTAACAGTCGTTAAATTGTTCGTACATGTACATGTACTAGTCAGTGCACCCACACAACAGACTTTCCAAACAACTGGCTGATTTTCCGCACATACTGTTACCCTTTGGTGGAATGAACAATGGCAGACACAAATGCGTTCATAGTGAATGTTGACAAGAAAATAGGAAAAGATGTGACATATACGACCACCTTCCACAATTATAGTTTCAAATGATAGAACTTGTTTTAATGCTGATTTAATTTGTTTCGGTTCAAGATATGAAAATAAAAAATAAAAATTCTGGAAGTTTAAACATTCTTCTATTGCAGTAGATAAAACTATTTTAATATACTACAGGTTTCGATAATATGTTATCCTTATGAAAAATGTCAGTCTATTAATTTTTTGAAAAAAATAATATAATTCAGAAATCCCAATATCTGTGTCTTTTAAACCAGTCAGTGTTCAAAATACAACGAAATTCCAGTTGTTCATTGTATCTCTAAGTTAAGTTGAAATGTTAAGCTTTCAGAATATGTATGTTTTGTTTATGTGCCAAATGTGACTTCAAATTCTTTTTTGCTACATAATGAGAAAATTTGGACAATTTTATTTCTATGTGTGATATTTAAACCAGATAACAGGTGTACAGGTGAAGTTGCCTATCCCTCTTATCTACGTCCTTGGTTGTTTATCGGCGTTTCCTTTGAAAATTATCATTACTTCTGGTCCATTTATCCTGACACCAGCGAGCCGGACGCTATGCTAATCCCACAACCCGGAGCGCCAAGGAAGGAAAGCCACTATTACCAATTTCAAAGTCTTTGATATGACCCAGCTAGTGACCCGATCGAACCCTCGACCTCCCGCACCAAAGGTGGACCCTCTCAGTAGCACAACGCCACTGAGCGGGTTCACGGGATAGAAACGTTGTACATATTCTTTTGAAGATCTTGCATTTGTAAACAGTTATTAAAGTACCTGCTTTGGTGAATATAACATGAAGGCCGCTATGACTACTATAAACAGTAGAACCTGTATATAAGGATCACAACGGTATGATCTGGTATGTGTTCACAGGTGGTCTTAAATTGCAGGGTCATTTATGCAGAAAATAAGAGAGTAATTGGGAAACTAAAAATGTGGGTGCTAAAGACAGGGAATAATTATGTCAATGAGGTCATTGACTGTAATTGTTTCCTCCAAATGTAGAAGAATGCATCTAGTTTGGAATGACATGGTCTACAATGCTTGTCTTTTATCACTGTCGGTTCAACTGTCGCATGATGAATACATGTAATAATAATAATAATAACAATAATAATAATAATAAAATCTTTATTTTTTGAAGGTAACATCTAAGACATATATAGACAATTTAACAATGGCTATAAATATCTTATTTTCATATGGCCTTCAATAATATTATTACACACACAAACATTACATTGAAACAACTTGCAAATTTAAATGAATAATTATGGCATTAAATACAAATATAATTCATTTTCAATCATGTAAAGACAGACACTCCAAATGCTTTAAACACAATTCTTAGCATAATATCGGCAATAATCACGATATTGTTAGTATGAAACCTTTTCCAGAAGGTATTTCTTATAATTTCGTTTGAATGATACAATATACGTTGAATGCTTTATATGTTAAGGAATGCTATTCCAGACTTAACAACCAAAACATCTTAATGAATTTGATATGTTTTTTGTTCTAGGTGTGTAGGTCAATGCTTAATTGTTATTGGATTGTGAGCGAAGAGTGTGATATTCATTTTCCGAAAATATTAGAATGTCATTCATGTTTATTGGTGTCAAATTGTGAACGGTCTTGTAATCCAGCAAGGCGGTGTGATAGCGACACCTATCGTCAAAAGACAGCCACTGCAAGTCATGGAAAAGATCTGTTTTGGTAGACCCGCGATGTTTTACAAGTATTATTCTTGCGGCCCTTCTCTGAATTGAAGATACATGTATCTTATGTGAGCCGTCCCACGAGAAAACCAACGTTGTGGACTTTGCGGAAAGTATCGACCCGGATCAGCCTAAGCATCCGCGCAGGCTAACCCGGACAGACACTTTTCGCATCCTGTCGATTTTATGTTTCCGGAATCATTAATATATACCGCTATCCCCCCGAAAAGGAATGTGTCGGCCCGGATTCGTCTGCGCGGATTGTGCAGGTTGATCTGGGTCGATACATTACGCAGCGTCCATAATGTTGGTTCTCAACTGGAACGGCACATATCAAGGTTAATGTACTATGTATTGCTATATAGGTAAACTGAAGTAGCGAATGTTAAATACATATGCATACAGGGTATACACAGGCAAACGCGTGCATTCACACAGGCTCTCCGTTCGCAAATATATATCTAAACTCACCTTCTGATAAAGAACCGTGAAATGTAGCCGCACTAATTGTATGCCAACATAAGTTAATTAAATGATGTCAAAGAGGAGTGACATTAAGTTGCATTAAGTCCTCAAATCGATAAACGCGTCTCAAATATATAACATATACATGTCCAGATAACAATGACACTTCCTAAATGAGGATTTGATTTAACAAACTAAAACATTTGAAATTAATGAGAAACATTCTAGTATCATTTTTATTAAATTCTAACATATTTTATAAAAAAAAAAAGAAAAAAAAAAAAAAATATTATAAATCAATAAAACTTAAATTTAGTAGAGTAATATTTTTTTAATATTTTGTATTTACAAAGCAATTCTAAAATGATTCAAATAATACATTTCAAGGATATTCTGCACTTTGAAGTAACACAATAACTGATCGCCATGGTTTAGCCAATCAGAAACTGTATAACCTTTTGAGTTCAGAATTATAACGGGTTTAAGCTTGATTGGTGAATATAAGCATACGCGTGTTGTTAGGTATAATCAACCGGGTACCATTCAGCTTTATATATATAGTGCTCCAGGAAAACCATGCATTTGAAAACCCTGTAAATCCAGATCACCTTGCGTATCCTTGCAGTCCTACTTTGATCAGCACTTTTGAGAATTAGTCTTAGATGCTACCAATACAGTGTCAGTGTATGCATCCTATGTATTTGTGAATTGACTCGACCACAGCTGAATCCTACGTATTTATGAATTGACTCGACCATGGGTGAATCCTATATATTTATGAATTGACTCGACCACGGCTGAATCCTATGTATTTATGAAATAACTCGACCACAGCTGTATCCTATGAATGTATGAATTGACTCGACCACGGCTGATTCCTTTGTATTTATGAATTGACTCGACCATGGCTGAACCCTTGGTATTTATGAATTGACTCGACTACGGCTGAATCCTTTGTATTGATGAATTGACTCGACTACGGCTGAATCCTTTGTATTGATGAATTAACTCGACCATGGGTGAATCCTATATATCTATGAATTAACTCGATCAAGGCTGAATCCTATGTTTTTATGAATTGACTGGACCACGGGTGAATCCTACGTATTTATGAATTGACTCGACCACGGCTGAATCCTATGTATCTATGAATTAACTCGACCACGGCTGAATCCTATGTATTTATGAAATAACTCGACCACAGCTGTATCCTATGAATTATCTCGACCGCGTCAGATTCCCATGTTTTAATGAATTCAATCTGTCACTGCTGATTCATATCTATTTATGAATTAACTCGACCACGTCCGAGCCGTATATATATAATGAATTTACTCGAACATGGCTGAATCCTATAAATATATGAATTAGTTTATGTTGGTATAACGAAATTCTCCGTCGTTCCGCGTTATTTTTGAACGTAACACTTCACCGCGTTATTCTTAAACGCCCCTCGTCACCGCGTTATTCTAGAACGTCCTCTTCACCGTGCTTTTTTAGCAGTAAACATGTCTAAAACTGGGTGCTTTTTTAGCAGTAAACATGTCTAAAACTGTCGAGGTAGATCGTCTGTATTGATTATAGCATGTCGCCTGTTTCTGTTTTTAAATCTATCGACAGACGATGCAACACGCCCTGGGCCTCTATCCGGGCCTTGATTGTCCGTTGAAAATGTCATAGTTGGTCGGAAGTCGCCTGTGTGACCTGGACTAAATGGCTGTGTGAAATTTGTATTCGAAGGTCTTTCGTGTTTTATACTCTTCTGTAAATTCTTTTGACTCTGGAATATAAAAAAGTATTCATAACCTTTACATTTAGTTTAACCATCTATGTGATATCGTGTTAATGATTCGTTTGCTGTTAACCAACATATGCACACGAGCTGTCCGTCAGACAGTGCTGTGGTGGTTTGAGGTTATTTACCCTCGCCTTTCGGCACACATCCATTTGGCGAGCATAAGACAAAAAAAAAGGGCAATTATTTGCATTTAAACTTAAAATTCATTAGATTAAAACATTCTTTCTATATACAACCTTAACAAATGGAATATCATTATAAATCGCAATATTTGTTGTTGGGAATAAGAGCACAATTCAATGGATGTTAAACTTAACTATAGAAATAAAGAAATAGAATGTGGAAATGTGTGTACATATAAAAAATGCGGATGTACACTGATACTAAATTATAATTGACGAGACGCGACTGTTTTGCCCTCATTTTGAAGAACAAACGTAGGGAGCAACACCGTACGCAACGGCATATGCTAAACTCTGAAACCAGTCTAGGGCCGAGCTTCTGTTTGTAAGTTTGATTAATTGTTGTTAGCAGCCATTCTCAACGGTAGTAAAGTATATACTGGCGAGATGTTCACCTAACTTGTGTTTCCGTTTGTCAATTCTCAAAAAGAATGAATGACCAAACCGAGACTCGAACTCATTACCCCTAGATCGACAACATTCGTCTCTACCTACTGTGTGTAAGTATGTGTAGCTTAGACTGGCATCTAGCACAAAGGGTATTGCCGTGCTTATTCGACATGCCAGGTCAGTGTTTTATTCATTTTTCAGCAATATATATGAGCCTTTCAACGAGAACACCAGCAGTATAGAATAGTCGTAATGAATAGACCCAGATCAGTCTGCGCCGAGTCCACATTGTTGGATTTTTCGTAAAAACGGCTCATATCTTCTTTCGGGAAATAATCGCTCGTTATAATTCGTGCATGTTGAAAGAATGAATGGCTATGGACAGTAACCAAAAGCTATCTAACAAGTACCGAAAACTCATATGAGCCGTCCCGCGAGAAAACCAATAGTGTGGACTCTGCGTAAAGAATCGACCCGGATCAGCTATAGCATGCCGCGCAGGCTAACCCGGTTATTAAGCTGTGAATGTTTTGTTTCAGGAATCATGACGCTATGCCTCTATCCTCCTAAGACGAAATATGTCAACCCGTATTTGACTGCGAAGACTGCGCAAGCTGATCTGCGTCAATACAATACGAAGAGTCCATAACGTTGGTTTACTCGTGGAACGGCTCATATGCAGATATCTCTGTCAAGCCCTGCACTGTCAAATCAAATAATCAAGATAATTATACATGTATTTATAATTTGCAAGTTTATGTCGCCTTGTGTCACCTGCCTTGGTATCACATATGAAGAACTCATTCACACAGTATAGTAAATCTATATGGAATGATATCCCATGTGACATACGAGGATCGCTTAGCGTTAAAACATTTAAGAATGAAAGCACTGAACGTGCTCACATCAAGGGGCTAACTGCAGATTACATTTGGACATGTATTTACCGATCCCAAAAGTCTTACCTGAACACTTTACAATAGCACTTTTTAATGTCCATATATTGAATGATAAAGGAGTTGAACGCAAACGACTGTACATACAGTATGTTGGTCTATCGATATACTTAAATTTGACATATGCGCATTTGCTATCTTGATTGTTTCTGCTAAGCACACCTGGTTTACAATGGATTTTAGCCGGGTTTTTTTATGCAATTATTAACACATTAACATATCATATCTAATTCAAAATGACCTAACATTGATACACACATATATTGAGTGTCCAATTCTACTATCAAAGCAGAAATAAAATCCTGTGTTATTTACATTTTCTTCAGCGTGATATAACTGAAATATTATTAAAAGCGACGTAAAACATCATACACACGAATTATTCAATTTCTATTTCACAACGCATAGGTGAAATGTTTTAAATGCATTGCTTTTGAATTCATTTTAAATCCCAACATTTTGAAGGTGTTTGTTGCAGCGGTGTCAAATGACAATTGCACCACTGATATAGGCAATTTATAAGACAAAAAAGAAAAAATATAATTAAAAAGATAATTATGATATATTTTTATTATAAAAATAAATCTGCCCAGACCGGGAATCGAACCCTGGTCTTCCGCGTAACAAGCGGATATGCTAACTGTTACAGTAGCCGTACTTTGCTGTTGTAACGAGTTAATTTATGAAATGATTAAAAATCGATAAACGATGTTTTTACGCAGGAATCTAGAATGAAATACTCTAGTACTTAGATTCCTGATTAACGTTACCGCTGAAAATACATTTCATTCGAAAGGATTTTTGGAAATTCCGACGCCTAGGCTAACCTACACATTTACCGTATATGTTATATTTTGTCAACTATTTATTTTATTATCATTTCAATAATTGGATTGTCTGAGTATAAATGTTATTGGGACTCGACTATGTGAATTTAGTTTTTCAGTCGGAATCGAAAAGCTGCCATTACAACATTTAGGAATCACCCATGAACTTTACGCGCGATCCAGTATATTGAAAGCGTAGAAATACATATTATTTTTTAATCATGTAATTCATATACTTTACCATACAATTTCCATCGAGTTCTTTCTTTTGGGTAAGTGATGTCGAATCAAATCCATTTTCCGACTTTATATGCCAACAAGTTACCGCAATTTGATTTTTAGACGTGAACTATTTGACGGTTCGAAAGGATTGACATGGGTATAAACTGGCAACAGCATTCTTTTTTAGAAAATATTCCACAGATAATCCACTTTCATTGACATTGTGTACGATCTGTAACTACCAAGACATGTCTCTGAACCCGAGATGGTGTTCAGAAACGGAGACCTGATATAGGAAGACTGATGTGAAGTAATTCAATGCCGATATTGTAAAACACTAGGCTAAATTCCAGTCTCAAAATGATGAGTGTCTTCTGATTTCGCCTAATATAGCAATTAGCTGTTACGAGCCCCATGCTAAACATCATAAAAAATGTTTACTGCAGTCTTCAGTTTTACCTATTTAAATTATATACAAGAGAAAGTTGATGAAACACATCAATGTTGCCGGAAATCTATACTGCAGTTATGTATAACACTTACATTATAGTAGTTGGAAATACAGTTATCAACTGAGGTGCATATTGAAACATCAGGGGTGGGGTGGATTCAAGTGAAAATGTATCATAACTTGCACTTTTTTGTCAACGAAGTGAATGTCCTTCATTGAAATATAATTGAAGCCTTTCATTGTTTATGATCAATCTCCATTCCAAGGATGTTTGACCATACACACAGTCAACTAATTATCGATCTTAAACAGTAATGAAAATGAGTAATCTTGCCAATCATTAGTCTTAGTATGTTAACGGTGCTTTCATTAAGGAATAATTTTAAGATTTGTGAATTCCACATACACCTTTCAAGATACTTGTCAGAATATTTGAATTTCATGATTTGCCAATAAAACCACAAAACAGACAATTTAGGTTGTGCATGCAATATAGCATGTCATTTTACCTTTCCCCTATTAAAGTCAACATTGGACATCTTTGCAGCAATCTAGTTTTAAAACAATGAGAAAATGGTTAAACCGCTAAAGACACGAGTTTTCTTCGCAGAATTTTCGTTCTTTACACTCTGTTTATAAGTAGAGAGTGTTCATTCAAATTCATATTTCTATTAAAATCAGTTTCATGATTTTATCTCGATATTGACACATTACAGTCTGCTGCAAGTATGATAGGGACTTATTTGTCTTCGTAAATAAGACAAAAAAACAAAAATGCGAGTCAAAATAAAGAAACTGCAAATACTTAAAACATCGGAATATTTATTTCATTTTAGATGTGTCATAACTTAGTGTTTTTAAACAAACGCAATTGTAATATGTTCAAGACATTTAACTTTGTTTTTTTCTAATAATAACTCGTCCTCCCATGTCATTTCCAAAAAGCTTTTAAAAATATAAGTCAAGAGCTCCTGCCCGGCGACCAATGACTGTTAATGATAATGAAATTGTATCATATTAAGTATATAAGCTGCTGAGTGTCTGTGGCGAAGTTGATAACAAGTTAAATGTTATGTATGCGTGTCTGTATATATTTATATATGTATGTATGAGGATGTATATGTATATGGGTTTGTATAATATGTATGTATATATGTGTATGTAAGTTTGTCTATGGATTTTCGTATACATGTGCGTGTGCATGCATGAATATAGAGATATATATAACCTGAAGGCCATATGCTAGATAAGATTAATTTCTTTGTACATTGAAATACATCTTAATACGTAACCTTCATTAAATAAAGATATTATTATTATAATTGTTATTATTATTATTCTGTCGTCACCTTTCTGTATTTATGTTCGTCCTTCCGTCCGTCATATAATAATTAGCATTGGCAGGAGACCATTTGTTCTTTCTAACACTTTTCTTGTCAAATATCATCCCGAACAAATGGAATTATCTAATCTAATCTGATTTTTAGGGGTCGGGATGTAACTGCAAACAGTGAAGACTCAGATAATATATCGACCCAGATCAGTCTTTAATCGCCTCCGTATATTTGAGCCTGTAATATACATGCAATACACCTCTAATCGCCTCCGTTTATTTGATGCTGTTACATACATGCTACAACACCTCTAATCGTCTCCATTTATTTGAGCCTGTAAAATACATGCTACAACACCTTTAATCGTCTCCATTTATTTGAGCCTGTAAGATACATGCTACACCACCTCTAATCGTCTCAATTTATTTGAGCCTGTAAGATACATGCTTCACCACCTCATATCGCCTGACATAACCTATAGTAAATGGCATACGTACCTTTTTGTTCATTCCCCTTGTTTGTTCGCTAGATGAGTGATTAGCATCTCCGTTTGAAACTGTCAAAATAAAACATCATTATTTAATGTGTAACATTGACCCTCTCGAAGATGAAGACGCATTTAACTCATTTACAGCAGACGATGTTTAAAGACGAAATCTACTTTAGTTACAAGTAAGGTTTTGAAGTTACGTGATAGCCAAATCTACTATAGTAAAAAGTGAGGGTTTGAAGTCACGTAATGTAAATGAATCAGAACACCAAAACAAATAGTGCAAACAATTCTAAACTGAATTACGAATGCATACATAAGCAAACGTCAAATATGTAAAATAAATTCCGGTTATTCTTGGTAACCAAATAAAATTACAAGTCTCTGAATGTGTAAATATCATATAAATGTAATAAAGGATAAGGATATCACTACACCCCATCAGAATAGGTGTAAATTGAACTTTCAGCATCAAATGATATCTTATCCTAATCCACTGAGAAGTTTCAACAAAACTTCACAGTTTGGTGGTCCTCTCTCAAATTTGTTTGAAGATATAACGTGTGTTGCTGCCGCAGAAGGAAGGGAGTAAAATGCATAATTTGTAAAATTCTTCTACTCAGAATCCGCGTCTCAGATTCCACGAAAATGTTTTTAGTACAAATGGTCCTTGTTTGATCTTCTAGAAGATAGGCATAAGCTGTATTAATTGGTTGAAAAACATGGCAGCCAAACGGCATCAGAAAAGGTGCAAAATGACAACACTTAATTGTTCCCTTTCTTTACAAGTTTTTTTCTGATTTCAGGAAACATTTGTAATTTGTTGAAGCCATATTGATTGGTTTGAAAATATAGCTGACATGCTGCATCAGAATATTGACAAGTTGAACTTTTAGCTTTACACAAAATCTCCTCTTAAAGCATTGGACTGATATCAACCAAACTTCAAGGGAATTATACTTTGGTGTTCCTCTTACAAACTCTTCAAAGATTTAATATCATAACAAATATCCTTTACTGATAAGTTTCATTTACAGTGTCCACTCCTAGCAGTTTCATTCACGCTCTTGATTAAATTTTCTCCTATTTAAAGAGTTACACATATGCTACAAAGCTATCACTTGGGTGATCGATTGAGGGCCACGCTTGTCCTCTGTTTTTGAGATGCAAACACTAATATATTACATTAATAGAGTGCATACTCTGAATGCATCAGTTGGTTCAGTACAGTCAATAAATAGGAAGACAATGTACTGACATGAATGTACCTGTTGGGATTTCCATATACTTTTTAGGTAATATGATAATTCAAAAAGTATTATGTGGACCGAATTTATGATCTTGGACATATTTCAGTCTGGTCTGATGCATCATAACTTGTTTGTCAAGGTGGAGCTTTGCTTTAGATAAATATCTGCATCTCCTCGTAACAGATCACAAATCTCCTTCAAGTACTTTCAGTACTTTGAGTTTAAAAACATTGTGACAAAAGGAGGATTTGCCCATTATGAGTTCATCACCTTTTTGCCACCCACGCTGCTTTTAACACTAATCGTACTTTCATATATTTTCTACACATATTTGCCTTGACGTTTTCAAGGTCGATTGCAGCTTATGTGTTTATGTGGAAAAGGTAGAGAATGAAATATTAATTATAAGTAGAGTTTAACTGGTTCAAGTTTAGTAGGAAAGTTTGTTGTAATAGGATATTACTTCGAGGTACAGATAACTTCGACTTAACGGTTGTTCGGCTGGATTAGTTTGAATGGTGTTTAACCTTAAACAGTATTTCCCTAATTTGTAGGCGTTTCTTTGGTAACATATCAGTACTACCGGTAAGTTTATCCTAAAACCGGGGCATCAGTCGTACTATCTCCGTCAATCTTAGCGCCAAGGAGGGAAGCAACTTCTCCCGATTTCTTAAAGGATTTGGAATCATCAAAGACGATTTGATTTGTAGACTATATACATTTGCCAGGAAGGATAACTGGAGGTCATTAAAGTGGTTAGATGTGACACGCAGTTATGTTTATTCTTTAATCCCGTTCAAACATACAACAAATCTTCAGCAGAAAACTTTGGAAACACATAGGCAAACAAATGTAAAAGCTCTATAAACTTAAGAATTATAATTAAATAGAGTTGAACACATTGTGGCAAAAAAGGAGTAATTACTTATCATGAGCAATTTCTCCTTATGCCTCGATGTTTTTTAAAATCGTCTGTAGCAGATGCGTAAAATGCGTCTACAGGTATGAAAGAGTTAATACAAATATAACGAGCAACCACATTGGTTAGTTACCAATGCTCAACATTGGACTTCGTAGATAAATTTTACATTTCTGTTGTCAGAAAGTCAAGCAACCAATGCTATTATTCCGAAGGACATGCTGATCAAAGTCTTCGTAAACTTGCTATTACTATGGAAAACTAACACTATGGTATTCAGAACGAGTTGGTTTGTGCATCCGTTGTATCTCATGTTTATATCTGACATGCCAGAGGCCTCTTTGATGCATATCTGACATGTAAGCGGAACATGTAAAACGAGATCATAATGCGCGGATGCAAGAACTCGATCTAATATCTGTGCTAATAAGACTAAACTTTGAATTAGAATGTTACAATACCTTTCCCTGTAGATGTGCGTTTCGATTGATTACTCTTCTTGAACTGCAATATAAATGGATGTTACTTGAATACAAGTATCTTTTAACAGCAAAGTATGTTGGTTTTCTTTTGTATTTGTTCCGTTCGATAAATCTGATGACTAAACAGTAAAGTTGGTTGATCGGAATTCAACAGCGCTTTAAACAGTATGACAGCTATATCAACACATGCGTGTTTCCGTCGTTTCCTCAAATAAATACTCGACAGAGTATTCTTCTAGCCAACCAACAGGCAACCTTAACTCAAATTGGTTGGAAAGGCATGGCGTCAAGTACAATGACTTTTGTCAATCCTCAACAGTTAAGTTGTTATAATAAAAACACGAGGATAGAGCTTAATATGATAATTAATTAACATTGAATTACCTCATGTAAGAAAGCCGATACGATAATTGACATACGTACCGTAGAAGATGATAATGTTGCCGATGATCTTCGTTTCTTTCGAATAGCTAATGCTCGTTTGATTTGATGATTAAATGCACAGTGAATTAAAAAGATGAAAAATCCCTGAAATATACAATACATCTGTGTTAGTGTAGGGATTATATTGAACCGAAAACTTCGATGTTGTATTTCGGTGTTATCACGACAATAGTTGTGCCGTTCCACGAGAACCGAAACAGTGTGGACTCTGCGCAAAGTATCGACCCGGATCAACCGAAGCATGCCGAGCAGGTTAATCCGGGAAAACACTTTTCGCCTCCTGTGTATTTTCTGTTTCAGGAATCATTACTAGATACCTTCATCCCCCTGGAACTGTAAGTGTCGGCTCGGAATAGCCTGCGCGGACTGCGCAGGCTAATCCGGGTCGATACAATACACAGAATCCATTATGTTGGTTGTCTCGTACAACGGCTCATGTATACAAGCTCCCTGTGTAACAGACCAGTAGTATAGACTAGTTCATGTGCATACGGGCACATACAATTATATTATTTCAAAAATATCTTTTGCGGAACTAATTACACTTTCAACTTTAGATTAGTAGACAGATCCGTAGTATTAAATATATGTACATATGTATGACCCAAGACCATCATACTGTTTATAGCATGTCTCTACAATAGTAACTCATAGACGCATGGAAATAACGAGAAAGAGTTATGTTGTTACTGGCAAAATGAATGGCATTAATCTGAATGTTTGAACATGTTTTGCAGACCTATCGTTTTACTTTGAGTGTTTTTGAGATGAATATTATTTGTCCATGCGCTAACTAACTAGAAAAACAAATTGTTGATATGTATATACATTACAAACATATATGAACAAGATTTATATTAATCATTGTAATTAATCAAACAAATAAGAAAAAACTAACTAATTGCAAAATTTGAATTTCATCTGTATATGTGTATATTAATGTAACTTGAAAACACTACCCCACACACTTTTTTTTTTAAGATGTGGAAGAAAATGTAAATGTTACTACTAAATCATTCATGAGCTCATGATAGTTACTAGGAGATTAGTCTCGACGAGACATCTGTTTCGAGTATCACACACATAGGCTTTACTAGGGTGTTTAAGGATGATTATTGGAATAAATAACTCTAAATGATTCCATTCCGTCCATGGGAAAGATTTTATGGGGTTTTACATTATTACAGTTATATCGGGGCGACAATTCACTTATTCATGATCCCTGGATAAACATGACTATTGGCTAAGAAATGTGCCTTGCCAAAGAGCATTCTACAATGACCACAATTGCGCGTCTGGGAATCGCACCCTTCACGCCCGGTTACAAATCCCCGACGTAAACCATAAGGCGACGGCGGATTCCTTCATTGGAAAGAGTACAAAAGTACAAATGTGGTCAAAACAACCTGTACATCTAGTCAGTCCTATTAGAATGAACACAAGTTGACAGAATCTTTAAGCAGACTAAAGTTAGTAATATTTGAACATATTGGAATCCTGTACTTTAAAAATGGTAGCAGTGGCTGCTCTCCTTGGCACTCAGGGTTGCGGGGTTAGCATTACGACTGACTGGCTAGTGTCAGGATAAATGGACCAGTATTACTGGTAACTTACTCAGGAAACGCCGAGATATAACTAAACATTGTTGAAAGCGGCGTTAAACACCAAACAATCAATCAATCAATTGGATTCGTGTTTAGCCTTGATGGATACACAGGCTGAGTTTACTAAACAAACTGATGCCTTTTCCCATGAACGAGCTCAAATGAAGTAGTTCCTAAATAAAAGACAATCAGAAGCACTAATTCCTACCTGCAGCCCGTTACATATGGCAAACATATATTGTATCCAATAAAAGCTATCACTGATATGGAATATTCCTATTATCCAAGTCACGCCCATCAATGGCATCAACACACACAGCGACCGAATACTTGTCCTGTCGAATATATATTATCCTTAAACCCTTTCCTTCATAAAGACTCGTTCTGACGGCACCACAAGAAACGACTTTGAAACAATGTGACAAAACGAACAAGAGGCCCAAGAGGACCAGTATCGCTCCATTGCCATTAGGCAAACGTTAAATCTCCAATCAGCCCCTCTCCCTGGTGGCTATGTTTTTGGACCAATCACCATGGCTTAAAGGAATGGCATAGAGTGATACCCAATGAAGATATTTTAAAGCTTTTTCTAAAGCCAATATAAGGCTGACAGCCCGGGCCCCTGGCAGACATATTCTAAGACCAGTCAACATGGTGGAATCTGATAGAAAGTCACCCAAGGAATATTTAAGTTTTCACTTTAGCCATATAAGGCAAAATAGCCCCGTCCCCTGGCGGATATAGTTTTCGACCAATCAACATGGCTTGTAAGAATCTAATAGAGGGTCTTCGAAGTGACCTCGTTTTCACTTTAGCCATATAAGGCAAAATAGCCCCGTCCCCTGGCGGATATAGTTTTCGACCAATCAACATGGCTTGAAAGAATCTAATAGAGGGTCTTCGAAGTGACCTCGTTTCACACAGACGCATTATAGTATCTGTGATATTGACCTTAGTATCATTAACAAAGGTCGGTAAAACCCGTCCAAGCTCTTTTCACTCTGCACCTGTGTATGGAGTATAAAGGATCTCCGACCTTGAACTTTAACATAGGTCGGTAAAACATGACCCGTCCAAGCTCTCATGACTCAGATCTTGTGTATGAAGCATGAAACACTTCACAAATGAAAGTGATAAGGCGATGACCGACGTCCTTTCATACAGATGCATTATAGTAACTGTGACCTTGACCTTTAAAATAGGTCGGTAAGACACGACCCCGTACAAACTCTCATGACTCTTATGTATGACTTGCGTCGTTTCATACAGTTATATTATATACACTGTGACCTTGACCTTTAACATAGGTCGATAAAACACGACCCCGTCCAATCTCTCTTGACATTAAACCTGTGAACCTGTGAATACAGTATGAAGGAATTCCGTCGGCAAATGAAAGTGCTTGACCATGACACCATCCAACACTTAACCTGTGAATGAAGTATGAAGTTATTCCGTCTACAAAAAAAGTGCTAGAGCAATGACGTCGCTTCGAACAGACGTATTATAGTAACTGCGACCTTTGCATTTGACCTAGGTCGGATAAATGTGAACTCGAACAAGAGACGATGCTCGAGAGAATATATGTAGAACGTCTCATAACAATCAGAAATTAAATGAAGTCGCTAGAGATGAAAGGTTCCCTTTATACATGTTCCTTCAACGACCTCGTCGCGATGGGATAATAAATCGCATGCTCCTGATACGCTAAAATGCGTCTGCAAGCGGGAAAATACTAGTTTCAAAGAAGACACTTAGGAAATTATTGTAACATTCACCAACTTGAAACACCAACAATGTGTTTTGCTTAGTCGCCAAAAGACGTCTGTGGTAGCTAAATGATGACCGGTTTACAAAATAGTTGTGTGACATACAGTTGAGTCTTTCCCGCAAACAGATGCATTTTGACACATCTGCAGCCGATCCCTTTTAAAGACATTGTGGAAAATGGTAATTTGCTTATAATGAGCAATCTCTTCGTTTGTCTGTATGATTTTCTATAATAATTAGACTTTCATCTACAGAGATTTCCATATGTTTGACTATGTTTCAGTCCAGTCCAGTCCAGTCGTCTGCTGGAGATGTGTGGAATGTGTGAAAGGTTTAAAGAGTGATACTTACGCAAACTTGTTTTTGTTCTTTTTCTGAGCAATCGCCTTCGTAGTAAACATTACTCTCATGACAATAATAAGGCACACTATATTAAACTGCCAATAGTAAGAACAAATATAAGATAAAGCATACTAGATTAATGCCAATAGTAAGAACAAATATAAGATAAAACATACTAGATTAAATTGCCAATAGATAGAACAAATATAAGATAAAGTATACTGTATTAAACTGCCAATAGTAAGAACAAATAAATTATATAAGATATACATATAAGATATACTATATTAAACTGCCAATAGTTAGAACAAATACATCATATAAGATATATTATATTAAACTACCATTAGTAAGAACAAATGTATTATATAAGATGTAACATATTAAAATGCCAATAGTAAGAACAAATATATTATATTATATATACTATATTAAAATGCCAATAGTTAGAACAAATACATTATATAAGATATATTATATTAAACTACCATTAGTAAGAACAAATATATTATATAAGATGTAATATATTAAAATCCCAATAGTATTAACACATATATTAAATAAGAAATACTATATTAAGCTGCCAATAGTAAGAACACATATATTATGTAAGATATATACTATAGTAAACTGCCAAAAGTAAAAAACAAAATATTATATAAGATATATTGCTTAAAACTGCCAAAACTAAGAACATAAATAAGATAAAGCATACTGTATGCAGCTGCAAATAGTAAGAACACATATATTATATAAGATATACTATATTAAACTGCGAATAGTCAGAACAAATGTATTATATCAAATATTCTATATTAAACTGCAAATGGTAAGAACATATATATTATATAAGATATACTATATTAAACTGCGAATAGTAAGAACAAATGTATGATATAAGATATACTATATAAAACTGCCAATAGTAATAACAAATATATTTTATAAGAAATACTTTATCAAACTGCCAAAAGTGATAACAAATATATTACATCAGATGTACGATATCAAACTGCCAATAGTAAGACAAATATAAGGTAAAGCATACTGTATGGAACTGCCAATAATAAAAACAATTGTGTTATATAAGATGTACTATATCAAACTGCCAATTGCGAAAACAAATATATTATACATTTATAAAATATACTATATTAAACTGCCGATAGTAAGAACACATATATAATATAAGAAATACTATATTAAACTGCTAATAGTAATAACACATATATTCTTTAAGAAATACTATATTACACTGCGAATAGTAAGAACCAACATATTATATAAGATGTACTATATTAAACTGCTAATAGTAAGAACAAATATAAGATAAATCATACTGTATTCATCTTCCAATAGTAAAAACAAATATATAATATAAGATATACTATATTACAATGCCAATAGTAAGAAAAAATGTATCATATAAGGAATACTATATTAAACTGCCAACAGTAGGAACAAATATAAGATAATATATACTGTAATATATCTATAGGTGCTACCTATTTACGAAAAAAAAAAAACGCAAGATAATTATAAACAAAAATTAAAGAGCATACTTTGGCCATAAAAAAGGATTTATAAGTAATTGACTAGACAATAATAATGTTAATGTCATGTTTCTTGCATTATTAAAAACATATTTGGAATTCGTATTGATGTTGTCTATTATTTGAACAGAAAATAATAAAGTAAAGACTTTCAGACAATCAAGGAATACATTTATAATGAACGAGGTTAAAACATGAGGGCCAAGATGATCCTTAATCGATCACCTGCATTATGACAAAGAAGCAAATAGATCAGCCCTTTTCTGATGCCACCTGGCGACTGCCTTTTTCAACCAGTCAATATGACTGGAACAAATTATGTAAGGGGTCACATTTCTGCTAAACCCTTTCCCTATTAGAGACGGTTTCTGAGGCCTATGCAACAGACGATTTAGGAAAAGATTGTCGCCACAAGAACAATTGCTTCTTATGAGAAAGTTATCCTTTTGCCACAATGTTTGATAAATAATTATACTTTGAATGAGTGAGTCAATAGTTCATGTATAGGAATTTGGGGTCTTTCATGTTGATACCACTTTTTTGAGGGAAACGACGTCGCTCCATTGACGTTACGCCAAGATGAAGTGTAACGGAAATGACGTCACGTCCTTCTTTGGCTACGATACAGTCAAAATTTAGTTTCGGGCGTAGAAGGCTAATGCTGTCGGTTTTTTGACGAACGGGAAAACATATTTCTTACAGATTTCCATTTATTTTTAACTTTTCGTACAAATGTTAATTCCCACATAACACAGCACTTAAATGATCTTAAATATCGATTTAAAAAAAAAGATTAAAAAGACGACAATAATTTTCAATCCGTGTTTTTCTGCTCATTTTATACATACCCAAAATACCGATTTAAAAAAAAAAAAAAAAAAAGCCGACAATAATTTTCAATCTGTGTTTTACGTCTGCTTTTTATACATATCCAAAATGGCGGCCCCCATGGATTTTTCCAGTTTCATTTCAGAAAGCTTCATGGGTTATTGAAAAAAAAAAAAAAAAAAAAAAATCTCACACCTGTTAACTATAAGCGAAAAAACCCATTCATGGGTTTTTTTCGTATTAAACTACCAATAGTAAAAATAAATATATAATATAAGATATACTATATTACAATGCCAATAGTAAGAAAAAATGTATCATATAAGGAATACTATATTAAACTGCCAACAGTAGGAACAAATATAAGATAATATATACTGTATTAAACTACCAATAGTAAAAATAAATAGTGGACAGAGAGAGAGCGAGAGAGAGAGACAGAGAGAGAGAGAGACATATAGAGAGAGAGAGCGAGAAGAGAGAGAGAGAGACAGAGAGAAAGAGGGAGAGAGAGAGAGAGATAGTGAGTGAGAGAGTAAGAGAGAGGGAGAGAGAGATGGGGAGAGAAAGACAGACAAACAGACAGACTGACAGATGGACGGAGAGAGACAGACATACAGACAGACATACAGAGTGAGAGATATGGAGATCGACCTACAGTGATAATAGTTAAGGCTGGACCCACAAAAGCCCAGATTAATCCACTCTCTATGGAAAGCCAACAACTGAAAAAATAAATATATAAAATATGATTTCCAACCCGTAGACACATTTTGAAGTATTTGCATTTGAAGACTTCTGAAAGATGTGTTGCAACATGAGAAATTGCTATCAATGAACAGTTACAACTATAATTCAACTAGGAAATTCCACATTTTTGCCTGAAATGTTTCGATGGTCAGTTCTGTTACTGATTTGGTTCATGTGGGAAAGGGTTTAATATTGGAACTATTTGTAAGTTTCATACGTCAAATGACGACAGTTGGAAACATTTCTCAAAAAATGCTAAAACTGGCATTATCTTCTTTTCCATCAATTATTTGAAAAAAAAAATAATATGTTTATCCATTGTAGTGAAACAAACAGAGTTTAAGTTATTATCTCATAATATAATCGAATTTAACTTTAAACTTTAAATAGTTAAAGTAAACCTTAATCAAGTGATAGAAATGAATAAAGAAAATAATGTTTTGTAAGCGTACATTTTAAAACCCTTCCCCACATACAGCAGACGACTTTGAAAACATAGTGACAAAGAACAGAAATGTCTGCATACAAGATAGCTTAATTGTTAAATAAAGTTGAAAACATTGTGGCCAAATGAGAAATTGCTCATCGTAAGCAATTTCACGTTTGGCAGCAATGTTTTAAAAAGTCGTTTGCTGCTATTGCGTCCAAAATGCGTCTGCATGTGGGAAAGGGTTAATCAAGTGTAATTGTAATACTTACAAATCATCGTTACCGTATCCCTTGGCTTTCGTTACTACTAGCGATATTCCCACTATGACTGCAGGCAGAACTGTACAAAGGAAAAGGAGCCACGTCATATGTAAACAGACATTCGCAAGATTTGATACTAATGACAATTACAACTAAACCCTTTCCCACATACAACAAATCTGAAGCAGACGACTTTGAAAACATCTACACAAAAACGTATAAAATCTCCATTAATGACAGTTCAATTATCAAAAAGAGTTAAAACATTGTGGCAAAAGGATTTTGAGCAATTTCTTCTTTTGGTACTATGTTTTCAAAAGTCGTCTGCTGCAGATGCGTCAAAAGCGTCTTTAGGTGGTTAAAGGTTAACTCGATATTGTACTTTTGACGGTCTATTCATAACCGGTGTCTGGAGGCACCAATGGTGGTTTTAGGAACAAATTATGAACTGGGCAGATCCTGATCGTATTGCAGGGAGTCGTCCGCTCATCAAGATATGTACTGGTTGCAGTGGCACATCTTAGTTGTACCTTTACAAGTGTATATACATCAAAAGAAAAATGTTCAAGCCGGAAAAATAACAATTGCAGCTTAAATTGATGTATTTATTGTTAAGAAGTTGAAAGATCATATCAAATATAGTAGATATACTGAAACTGGCAAATGGAAAACAGGAGGACTTGGTTGTTCCTATATCGCTCACCTGAGTGCAAGAGCTCACAACTATACACATTAAAGACATGAGGAATCGAAGGAAAATTGGACAGCAGGTTTAGGCAGAAACATTTTGAAGTTTCTGCCTTACTACATTGAGAAATATGTCAATATTAAATCACCTTTCATAAAGTAGTATCTGTATGTTTTACAAACTGCACCCACTCGAGCAAACTTGGTTGAGATTCAGAGAGGTTCTGTCAAGGAACTTTTCAGACAAACTATTTTGCAATCCGGTTTGGCCGGTAGTTTCTTACAAGAAGAATGTAATAATTTTTTTTGTCGTTATGGCAACAAGTTGTACACTGAATGGAATTATGTGAACAACTGTAAAAGTGGGAGCATCCATGCCAAGTTTAATCAACTTGCAACCAGTGGTTTTTTAGGAGAGCTACGGACAATGAGTGCGTTCAATAGATCATCTAGAGCATTATGGAGCACATGGTTATGTAGTATTTGTATTAAAATGGACCATGGTCATCTAGTCCCCATGAACCATTTAATACTTTGACAAATGACCTAGTTGGAGTAAATTGGACTGTTTTGAACGAGGCCCAAAGTACATAAGAAACAAATAGTATGAAAAAGCTGCATGACGATTAAGTAGAAAATTAAATTTTGCACCAATGCAATAAACTGAACTGGTAATGATGTTTGAAAAAAAAGGTTTGAAAGAAAATAATTCTCTAAACCATGGACTAGAATAGTATAAAGTGTTTGACAATTTACAACAATTAACACCACATAGTGAACGAATTAATGCAAGCGAAGCACACGAAAGATCAAATAAGCATGTACTTGCACAGAAACATAACAAATCATTTAATAAGGAACCAATAGCAACTCGACGGAGGGTCAAACAAATGAACATTTGTGCCAAATGATATTGAAAGCAGCTACCGTTTTGAGACAAAGATTTGTTTTATAGCACTATAGCACTGGAAGAAGCCAGTCCCAACTCCACAATATTGTTTTAGGAGTGTTTGCACCAGCTTAAGGAAACTTGCTAGATGAACAAATGAGGAACATTTCGGCGAAATTTACAATGCACCAGTTGTTTCCGAAAAGACACTTTGAATTTCTTTTTTTGCGATATTTCCCATAGCAACAAAGTTGTGCATTGAATACCATCCAACTATTGGCATACATTAGAAAGGGGACTATCGCAGGAACAATAGCGATATATGGTAACAGCCCTGACAGCCATGTTTTAATGAATCCCAACAGATTAGGCAAACTGTGAAAATGTTTCAAAATGGGGCCAGTAGTTTCTGACAAGAACAGTTTCAAAGGTTTTCCCTGTTTGTTGCCATGGCAGATCTGTATTGAATGGACATATTTTGAAAAGCCTATTTGGGACCATGCGATGAACATCATTGTTGTTTGAAGGCAAAATGTAACATTGGACAATGACAGATTGTGTTCCCAAAAGATCACCATGAGCTGTCATGTACAGGTGATCTGAAAAAGGTGCATACATAAAAAATATACAAGCAATGTACCATGGGTACCGTATATACTAGATTCATGAAAAAGATCATGCAACTGTGACCACTAAAGAAAAGGACAGACATTGTTTTTTCATTATCTAAACATAAAGCAATACCACTGCGTAAGTATTAACAAGACGAATTTTGATGCAACGTATCAAAGACGCCGCTCATGATTTTGAAGCATGACTTAAAGAAAGCACATGCATTTCAGTACATCTAAATAACGTGTCAACAGACGGGATGTAAATATTTCGAACAAAAAGGCCCAATGTCACATTATTTTAAACAAGTAGACCAAGATGTGCCAACATTGCTCACCTGGCTACCATATCCTTAGGCGGCCTATGCTCAAAGGTCACCAACAGCAGAAAGGGTCATTGAAAAATAAGAAGTTTCACAAAGAGCAATATGCTGCACTCCATAAGCATGTGTTGCTCCTACACATTGAAAAGATTAATTCATCATGTATCAGTTATGGATTGATTTGGTCCACTTTTACGGACATAGTGGAAAACAGTGGCGTATGAGTTCAGGAAGATAAGAGCATTCTGAACCCTCAATAGACAATTTTAATAGCGTGCTTGTAATGGATTGGGAAAATGTGTTATTATGGAGCACATGGTTATGTAGTATTTGTATGAAAATGGACCATGGTCATCTAGTCCCCAGAAACCATTATAATGCTTTGACAAATGACTTAGTTGGAGTAAATTGGACTGTTTTGAACGAGGCCCAAAGTACATAAGAAACAAATAGTATGAAAAACTGTATGATGATTAAGTAGAAAATTAAAATTCTGCGCCAATGCTATAAACTAAGCTGGTAATGATGTTTGAAAAAAAAAATTTGAAAGAAAAAAATTCTCTAAACCATGGACTAGACTAGGATAAAGTGTTTGACAATTTATAACAATTAACACCACATAGTGAACGAATTAATGCAAGAGAAGCACACGAGAGATCAAATAAGCATGTACTTGCAAAGAAACATAACAAATCGTTTAATAAGACAAAAGGAACGAATAGCAACTCGACTGAGGGTCAAACAAATGAACATTTGTGCCAAATTATATTGAAAGCACCTACTGTTTTGAGACAAAGATTTATTTTATAGCACTTTAGCACTGGACGAAGCCAGCCCCAACTCCACAGTATTGTTTTAGGAGTGTTTTCACCAGCTTAAGCAAACTTGTTAGATGAACACATGAGGAACATTTCGGCGAAATTTACAATGCACCAATTGTTTCCGAAAAGACACTTTGAATTTCTTTTTATGCGATATTTCCCATAGCAACAAAGTTGTGCATTGAATACCATCCAACTATTGGCATACATTTGGAAGGGGACTATCGAAGGAACAATAGCGATATATGGTAACAGCCCTGACAGCCATGTTTTAATGAATCCCAACAGATTAAGCAAACTGTGAAAGTGTTTCAAAACGGGACCAGTAGTTTCTGACAAGAACAGTTTCAAAGGTTTTCCCTGTTTGTTGCCATGGCAGATCTGTATTGAAAGGAGTCGTGAAAAGTCAAGTTTAGTCCACAAACCATTTGGTTTAAAGTTTGCTTAACATTGACTGCAACTTTAATATGTCATACAAGCTGAAGTTTCTTATTTGTTTACCAATAAACGGTTTCAAATCCGCTCTAACTAGATCAATTAGATAAAAAACAAAAACACATAGGTGCTTAAATATTAACATATATTAAGGTTAAATGCCTCTAGTTATAAATTAAGTATGACACAAGCTTTGGAAGCAGAGCCGGAAGTGTATTCTTCTTCCAGTTTAGCAGAAGTATGATAACAAAGACGGGAGTATATAAACAAAAAATACGATGTAAATTTAAAAAGTTTAAATGCAACTTTGTATACATGTATTAAAATGTTTTTTTATAAACTTTTAACCACTATCCTTGTAAGATTAAGCAGGGGTTGCCATTTGGGAAGTTAGTAGAGTTCCTTGTTTGAACATGCCAATGGAATTAACTACCCGAGTCTAACGTTCGAAATGTTCTATAGCCTACTCTAGAGTTATCTCCCTTATAAAATTCCCTTCTTAAATAGTCGATTGTTAAAGAAAGTATCAAGATCGAGTATTTATGAAATTAAAAGAAAAGGTTCACATGTTTAGTCAATATATAGCAAGAATACAATGTTGTGAATGAACAACTGTATCGGGAGGAATGTTATAAGTTTAGAAATACAACAGAAATAAATAGGAAAAAACATCCCCCGAAACTTTTTTTCTGAGCTTTGATAAATCGGATCGTCAGAGCAGTAAACCAAACAATTAAAAAAGCGTAGCCTTGTAAGTTGGGGGAAAAGTGTTCTTTGTAAACCAACCTATAAAAAAGCGTAGCCTAGGAAGTTTGGGAACAGTTATTAAATACAAATTAAATGTGTCTAAAGTTGTGTAAGAACGGTAGAAGACATACGTATGTTGTATCTTGTTGTTTCTAAAGTCAGTTAATACAATTTAATCATTTATAAACGTTGTTTTTTCTAACATATTACAGAGTTTTTCTTTACAATAATAGTGTTGGTTGCTCCTTTTTCGATTACGTCACTCCTTGGTATAAAATTGAAACGTATCCTTCAATGAGATCAACAATCAACACAAATAGATATATCAGAGAACAAATTATCTCTGAACGTATCCTTCAGACTAGATTATACCAATTTTGTTTTTGCTTGTGTAACAAAAAAGACACTTTCATTTACAATAATTAACAGTACAGTGTGAATGGATGATTTTTAAAAGGTGCATGACTACGAGAAAGTGATAGTAAGCCTTTGCTCCATAATAATGCATTTCCTTGCAGCCAATGAAAGTAGCCATTTGAAAATAGTGTAGGAAGAGTTAATATTGCTCGTAATGAGCAATTTGAAATCTTGCGTAACTGTTAGCGTAATTAACACACTACTTACAAATTGGGAATGAATACTTTCAATTTAGAAGGGTCCAAGAAAATGCTTATGGAGCAAAGAGTTAAACACTTTGCTCCACAATACTTTTCCTACCCCTACACATTCAAAGAATTAAGTGACAATAATCTATCACTTATCAGTTATGTGCGAATTAGGCCATTATTTACAGTCTGGAAAACAGTGCATGGAGAGATCATATGACTCATTATGTGCATTCTAAACTCTGGCTTTCCCGTTTTGCAATGACTTTCTGCTTTGGGTGCATAACATGTGTATTTCTGGAACAAAGTGTTCAATATTAGAAATGCGAAAAATGCACTAGTTGGTGTTATACACTATATGGCTGACCGAAGACCAGATGAACCATTACTATGATTTGTGCTAGTGACATTCCTTTGACACATATGACACATATTTAACCCTTTGCCCATAAGCATTTTCTTGGAATCATCCAAATTGAAAGCAGTAATTCACCACTTATCAGTAATAAGTGAATTGTAGTTCCATCTACTGGCATAGTAGATAGCATTGCAGGGAAAAGCAGTCTGAACTCTTCCTACAATGTTATACAGCTCGTCCACTGTTTTTAAATGCCTGCTTTATTGAGTGCAGGGAAATGCGGCGTCATTGAGCTAAGGTTTAGACAAACCCACTCGTGACTTCTTTGTTTAGCATTTCTTTTTCGTCACAATTTCCGGGAATATTCACCAACTTACATGTATGTTTTTGTTTGTGAAAATTATTATTGAATAAGAAATTGCAGAATATGAAAAAATGTAGAATGCGATACCATAATGGTAAAATCAGGTATGATGATTTCTTTCAAAATGACAAATAACTCTTTTTTTAACTGAAATGGACAATTTCCGTGAATACTCGAACATAGGCGTACTTTTCCATTCCACTTCGCGAAGATAATAACAACCTTCCATATTTGACTATCGGCGCATTAATTTCTTAGCATCTGTTAAACTTATACTGGAGTAATCACGCCTTAAGTATTCCAACAACATTATAATGATCTTTTTTGGGTGATCTTATGCTTGAAATGCAGTTTTGTTTGAATTATTTTTCTCGCGCAGTCTCACCCTAAAATGCATTGATGGTGTTAAAAGCAATTGACAGGCTGCCAACTCGGAACAAAGGGTATTACAACTATGACAATGGGCTAAACCCCAAGGCCAAAAATAAAATAAGTTTTTCTCTGAATGTCAGTGTAGATATGTGGTCGAGGTGTGAATTATAATCTGATTTACAGTCTGTACAAACTGTGACAGATGCTTCTGAACCGAATGGCATTATACAGCTCTTATTTAGTTTACTGTTGAAAAATCTCAGGAATAAAATTGAGCCCCCATTTAATTTTGCAAGAAAATCTTTCAAAAATATAATCATGTCTGTAGTTTTGATTTTTTGTGGAATGAACACTCCACTCACAAACATTGTTTAATGGTTTACAATCACCGAGACAGCAACAGCTTCTATATTTCCATACTTTCGTATGATCTGCAACTAAAGGTATTGTATTTTCCCAATATATATCTATTTTTAGATAAAAAGCATTGACCTTGACCCCATGAGCCCCCAACACAATTCCAATAAAACTCTTTATAAATGTCAACTATAACTTAGGATATTGAATATAATACCTTTTTTTTAAGTAATAGTGACCTTGACCCCCAGCACCCCCAATACACAATCCCATTGAATATCTTCTGAAGTATTACTACACATTTTTGTTACATAATGTTAACTGTAACTAAAGATATTTAATTTATTACCTTAATTCGTTTTTCAGTAACAGAGACCGTGACCACGAAAAACCACAATCCCATCAAAAATCTTGATAAATAATTATATACACTAAGTTTGGTTGCATTATGTTCACTGTTAAAAAAATGTAGTGTGTCATTAGTGGATTAAACATTTTCAAATTGACAACATTTTTTCAAAGTCGTCTGCTGCAGAAATGTCGTATCAGTGAAAGGGTTTTAATAGTGAAACAGTTACTTTGATAGTCTGTATGAAAGTGAAATAAACGCAACGACGCCGACAACCAAGTAACGATAAAAGCTCTTTGTTATTTCTTTCGGCGATAGCTGACTAACGTGGGTTTTGACCTAGATGTTAAACAAATGATCTAGATTGTAGACCAATCAAATGTTGTATTTAATGAATAATATTGAAGAAATAAAGAAATGAAACGTTTTGATAGGTTCATAGTTAAGTTGGCGATCCTACGAGAGGCACCACTGAGGTGAAGTTTTAAAATGAAATGTTCTGCATATTTAGCTTTAATTGTTTTCCTTAAGAAATAAATTTCAGTGAACAAAATCAGTGAAAACGTATGAAATATAATATTTAAGAGCAAAATATTAATTATTTTTAAACATGATAAGTTTTCAGTTATTTATCGTCAATTGAAACTTATACTATGTAACATAATACACCTCTTGGGAACCTCGCGTAATCTCCAGGCATGTGATAAATTATCGGCCTTGAACAGCTTTAAGGTCTTGTTGCGCTAGTGAAATGGATGTTGACTTTGATTGTCAAGTGAAAGGTCTGTGGTTCGCTTCCCGGCAGAGGCAAGCTTTCCCCCCTCTCTTATTCATATCAAAACCAAAGAAGTATAAACACAGTTTATAAACCAAACATTACATATTTAACGTTATTGTTTTCTGTCATTCTAATAAGTAAAATAAAATATCAAATAATATGCGCATGTTCCATTTATTAGTGTTTTCTCATATTGATCGCCGTTTATCTTTTTTAAAGATATTTCTTGTTTAAAATGCAGACAAGCTTAAAACTCATTATGAAAAGTGTCCTAAAGTTTTCAAAAGACGTCGACTTCAAATTGCGTCAAAATATATCTGACTGTTAGGAACGTTAACAGTCATAGAGGATATTTTATGAGTGTTTATTGATTATCATTTTTATTATCGAAATGGTATTTGGTACGAATTAATTAAAAGTGGAGCTTCAACGAAAATTGTTAGAATGTTAAAAACAATTTACGAGAAAGTCAAGGCTTCTGTTAGGGCTAATGGGCTCACAAGTGAGTATTTTGAAAGCTACATGGGTATAAAACAAGGGGAACCACTCTCACCTGTTTTGTTTGTTATCTTTATAAATTACATGTATCATTATTTGTATACAGATCCTTATGTCTACTTGAATATAGATGATATTAAGCTGTTTTTATTGCTTTTTGCTGATGACGCTGTTTTATTGTCTTACACTAAGGAAGGTCTTCAGACTTTGCTAGATAATTTGGAAAGATATTGCGATGAATCGGGAATGACGGTGAACACAGAGAAAACAGTAGTAATGGTTTGCCAAAAAGGGCCACCTTGTAAAGAGATTGATTTGTCTTACAAAGGTTAACAATTACAATTAGTAAAACAGTTTACATATTTAGGTGTTTTCTTGTCTTATAATGGAAAATATTATAATACACAGAAGCGTGCGTCTGAACAAGCCAGGAAGGCTTTATTTTCACTTAGTTCTCTATTTGAACAAATATCCTTAACGTAGCCGAAAAAGCAAATGTGTATGATTCAATGATATTACCCATACCAATACATATGCAACAGAAGTTTGGGGATGTCATAAAGGAAATGAGGTCGAAAAGGCACTTTTAAAATATTTGAAACAAATATTATCGGTAAGACAACAAACGTCAAATGCAACACTATATGGTGAATTGGGACGCTATCCACTTGTTATTTTACGTAATATTTATATTATAAAATATTGGAGCAAAATATGTAACTCCCCGGGAACATTAATACATAGAATATATAACATGAAAGACGAAGGTGGTAATTATATAAATGATTTTAGAAAAAATGTGAATGATCTTTTGGATAAAAGAGGTTTGTCATATATGTTTAATTTAAGTAGTATATCTGGCACAGAAATGCATTATATTATATAAAAGAATCAAACATTTATTTATTCAAAGCTGGTATTCCGATGTAAATGAGTCAAGTTAATTAGAAACCTACAGATTAATCAAGAATAATTTTGCTAGAGAAAAATATTTAGATTGTGTCAGCAATATCAAACACCGAGTATCTCTGACAAGATTAAGATGTTCTTCTCACAAACTTTTAATTGAGGATGGACGATTTAGAAATATTGAAAGAGAAAATAGAAAATGTAACATGTGCAATTTAAATATTATAGAAGATGAATATCATTTCGTGTTGGTATGCCCAATGTACAGGGATCTAAGAATAAATAAATTTCAAATGTTAATGAAATCAGAGCAAAGATCTATGTTATGCAAATTGTCCAAATATATTTACTTAGCGAATCTTAAAGGAGATGGTGAAACTTAATTTTGTCATACTTTTCTCTTATGTAAATTTGTAATAAATATGTATTGTAATATAAACCGCCAAAGGTATTGTAAATTTTGACGACAACATGTATTTGTTATATGCCAATAAAATATATTGGATAGAATTGAATCATTTTTATTAAATGAGTTTACTAAGATTATATGCCACGAGCCTTGGCGAGCTTCAAGTTCAGCTTAGTTAACGAATGTATTAAAAAACGATACTAAATAAACACGAATGACATAATATATGTATCACTTTAGCGATTTATGAGGCGTATTTCGCCAAAAAATGTTTCACATATTTCCACATGTAATTTGCCGGCTTTTGGCGCCAAGATGTCTAACGTAATAACTTCAAACCGATGACGTGACGTCATTTTCATATTTAAAAGAAATGTATGTTGACACTCACAGATAGGGCTTTAAGTAATACATGTACTTACACCACGCTAATATGAGTAATAATTTCACTTTGGATCTTTTTGAAAAAACAAATAACACACTGGAGCTGATCTCAATCCCCTCCGCTAACATGACAAAAAATACCACCAGATAGATATACTGCAACATGGCTGCTACTGCCGCACAGGATTCCTGTTGAACGAGAAGAAATAAACAGAGCATCGGGAAAAGGGGTCTCTAAATAGACTCGTTTGTGTTACAATAAAACCCTTAACCAACTTAACGAGACTTTATTTGTTTTTCATATGCACTTTCTAAAGCCTCTGCAGGAAACGACTTTTCTCAACATGTTGACAAATGGAAAAATTACCCAGTATCACCCAATTGTCCAGATATTGCATTTCTCCTGAGCTGTTTGCAAAGAAGATTAGTTCAATATCAGGAAACAGGAAAAAACTAACTATTCACAAATTAACGAACGAAGTAGACAAAAGTTAGCCCACAAATAAGATCAGTATTATCTGGATCAACGTTGTCTATTCTTCTTTCATTTGCTTTTTTCTAAACCGCTCCGTAAATGAGCAACGTCATACAAGAACAGACCTGTGGGAATGTACGACCAACTAAGATTGAGATCATCCTGCCCCTCCGAACAGTTCGTTTACAACCATGACTGTTCGCAATATAGTTAACCCTTTAAATGCTGAATCGGTAAAATGGAACTGTCCAGCCAACAGTTAGTCACCTAGTCACACGGCGCATTTCAGTAAACAGCCTGTTCCAGTAGTCAAAGGGGTAAACCTTTTTAAAAGCCCCTGTATAGGTCATATTGCAGCAAAAATAATCTTTATTTGTAATGGGGGCACAGGCTTCACACAACCTGTTCCGGTAGTCAAAAGGATGAAACATTTTTAAAAGCCCCTGCATAGGTCACATTGCAGCAAAAATAATCCTAATTTATAATGGCGGTATAGGCTTTACACAACCTGTTCCGGTAGTCAAAGGGTTACACCTTTATGAAAGCCCATGTAAAGGTCACATTGCAGCAAATGAATTCCTTATTTGTTACCATGTAAATCAACCAGTTTCAATCTTCGATTGTCACACTTTTTAAGTGTTTTTTTCACATATTCTACTTTCACCTTCGGACAAGGTCAAACTCCTTAAATTATAAAATTGAACATTTCCAGTGCATCCTAAACATATTTACAATGAATTCAAACTCAATGTCATTTATTTAATGCATCCTGGTTAAGGTATAATATCTTTATTTCTACGCAAACAAAGGTTTTGTAGCGACTATTTCAGCATGACCCCAGATGTATATGGCGTATTTTGAGCTATGAAGGCTATGGCCAAAGGTCGCCCATACTACATGTATATACAATCGGAAAACTGTCTGCATTGTTTCCAAAATATCCGACGTCCGTTTTTTACAGCGATTGCGAAACAAGCTTTAAGCACGAACGATATCTGCTTTCTGGAGACATAACCAGTACTCGCGCCGATTGTATGGAAAATCCAAAAGACAGAACCCGCTAATCATCGGATTCGAACGCAAGACCTATGCTATGGGACGCTTTACCACTGAACCACTGTCTACCACACAACACGTTTTAATGCCAATGCAGCAGAAAATGTTGAAAACATTAAAACAAAAGGAGAAAATGCTCATGATGAGCAATTTCTTCTTTTTCTATACTGTTTCAACACTATTCAATTATAATGCTTTCATTTAAAGGAAATTGCCATATATTACGTAGATGAATTCAAAGTCGTCTACTTATGATGTGTTATAAGTAGGAAATGTTTGCTCATATCAATAGAATGCGAAAATAACGAAATATTTACCCTGCTCTCTGTACGGTCCACTCCTCCAATAAATATAACGTAAGACGCTAATAAAGCTATACACAGATTAATCAGTATCACCACTCTATCGCTCTTCACATATCTAAAGTTAGAACGATCATATTTTAAATTGTATTGATTGATTGATTTATTTTGGGTTTAACGGCGTTTAAACAATTTTTCGGTAATATCACGGAGGCCAGTTTACCTACACATGTGTTTCAAAGCTTTCTCGCACCAGTTTTCCACACAACATACCTTCAAAGCAACTGGCTGCTTTTCCACATAGACTGTTGGCCGGTTGACAAAGATGAATGACGCTTGTCACAGTGACTTTTGTCAAACGTCGGAAAGAATGTTGTCCGAGCTGGGATTCGAACTCAGAAACCTGGCTTGACAGACCGCGTCGCTGCCGATTGAGCTACCGGAGCTCGGCCTCAGAAGGATATAGGAGAGCATTTAATATACATACATATGCTGTAGTCCTCAATTCGGGATATATAAGACTTTCCGAGAGAAATACAACGTTTTGGACTAAGCGTAATGTAAAGCCTGCCGCACAGGCTTACTTGGACAGACACTATTCGCCTCCTTCAGATTTTCTATTTCAGGAATAATTACGCCATACCTCTATCCCCCTTAGACGGAATGTGTCGGCCCGGATCAGTCTGCGAGGACTTCGCAGGCTTATCTGGGTCGATACATTAGGCAGAGGTCATAATGTTGGTTTTTCGCGGGACGGGTCATATGTCAAATTTATATCCTAAACATCACAACAATGTAAAGAAATTGCTAATTATAAGCCATATATTCTTTTGCCACATTCTTTACAAATATCGTCTGCTACAGAGGCGTCATTATGTGTCTTGTATATGGGAAAAAGGTTGTGCGAGTTTGAAATTTCTTCCAGTTTCGAATAAATGAATGAATGAATGTATATTGTTTTATGGCGCATCGATAGCTAAGGTCATTTAGCGCGCAATTAATTTTAATTATTCATGATCCCTGGGTAAACAAACCAGTACTAGGCTAGAAAATGTGCCTTGCCCAAGAGCACTCCACCATGACCGTAGTGCCGCGACTGGGGATCGAACCCGGGACACCCGGTTTCGAAATCCCCGACGCCAACCACTCGACTACAGCGGATTCCTTCCAGTTTCGATCGGATTTCACAAAAGAAAAGACATTTGTTTGATCAAAAGCTGTCTTCAGAAGCGTGGAGAATTTCTTCGTGATCAGACGTCGTGCATGAAAGAACCTGTTTTTTTTTATTTGTATGGTGTTTTACGTCGCTTTAACTCTTGCAACGCCGAATTCCTACAGTAGACTAGTCCATGTTCAAAATCGGGCTACTATATTTTTCATGTAACAAGAATTATGAAATATGTTGATTCCAGGTAAGACAGCTCCTAACGAACTGATTCACCTGAATATGTACTGTTTAAAAAACCTCAATATTGCCATTGGAGCTAACTGAGTTAACGCTTTCCCTCATATAGACACTTTCTGACGCCTCAGCAGCAGACGGCGTTTTGAAAACATAGTGACAAAAGAAGAAATTGCTCAAAACGAGTAATTTCTCCTTTTGCCACAATGGTTTCCACATTTAGTCATAAGTTATCCATTTAATTATAGAGATTTTCCATCTTTTGATAAAACATGTTCAAAATCGTCTGCTGCAGAATTGTCGTATGAGGAAAAGGGTTAACTGTATACCAACTATATCACGGTGTGTCCTGGGTAAGTTACCAGTATAGCCGTTTGTCCACCTGATACCGATGCACCGGTCGAAACGTTATGCCAGCAACCCTGAACGACAGGGAGGGACAGTAAGTCTGTGGTAAGAATCGACCGGGTATCGAACCCTGGTCCCCAATTTGCGAGGCGAACGCTTTTACAACAACATTACGGTGAAGGTCCGGATCACTCATCTCAATCCCGAAATGTATGTGGGGTTTCTGTGTGTTGTGACTTAAATGCAGTCTGGGATATTAGCACCTGCTCAAATTCCACTAACATTTCATAGCGCTAAGTAATATTTAAGTACTTATAAACATCTTTCATTATATTTGTTTCCCACATATTGTGTAAAACATGAATGATGGAACGTATTTAAGTATATGACTAAGTTGACATAAACAGTTACCTTGCTAGCAACTCTTGTTAAGAAATTAAATATTTTGGCATTTTTATTACGGAAACAAAATATATGAAATATGCGTTTAAGTATTACTTGACGCTAATTAAGGTTGGTGGAATTGGACTCTGGTCATATGGTCCATGGCTAGTATTTTTTTGTTTGGGCTAGCGAAAAACATGTCATTTGGCCAGTGTTTTTACATGTAATATATAAGGTAACCAGCCATTGAGGTTTTTCGGACCAGTGAATTCCAAAAGTTAATTCAAAAGACTGCTTAAAAGTAAATTATACAATACCTCCACAAGAACATATGCAGGAACATCGTAACAACCAGACCCAAGATCGACACAGATATCCCGACTATCGAGATGATTCGGAGTGGTAGAGAGTATGCATCAGCCTATAACAATTAATGTTTTTAATCTTTCCCACATACAACAAATCTGCAGTCAGAAAGCGTTCATTGTGTGTAATTTTTCCATTTGTCATAATGTTTTGAATAGTCGTTTGCTCCAGAGTTGTTAGAAAGCGTCTACATGTGGGAAAGGTTTCTTTAAACAACAACAAACTATTTCATATTGACCAATAACATCAAACTGTACACGAAATTACATCTAAAATTAAGAGGTTTTGTTACTTTATATAAATTAGAAGGATAATCAGAGGTATATTTAAAAAACAATTGTGAAAATAAAATGTATTACCGCTTGAAAGGGGCTCATCAGCACGGCAAAGTTAGTGAGATGATCACATTCACACACCGTGATTGTGTCGTTGCTAGAGACAACGGTACACCCGTCTGTGGACCAGAACCCGGCACCATTTCTGTAAAATTAAATCCGTAATACCGATGGATGTTCTCCAAAATTGGGTTTTAAAATATCAAAGTACCGTTAAAACAATCGAATCAGAACAGTTTGATAATCAGCAGATCTTCTCTGGGTATTAAAGTTTATCATTGAGATTTATTTATTTCCAGTTAGTGGTTGTTGAGAAATAACCCGCACAAGAAAACGGGTCGAACGGATAGGTGGACAACACCGTGACTATATGCATTCGGGGAGCCTAATTACATACATAAAAGTAAACCAACTCAAATACTTCTGACGCTTCCATATTCAAACAGTCAGATTTGTTGTGTTAAGAGTAATTCTTGTTTTACGCCGCTTTCAACATCTTGTTTTAGTTATATCACTGCGTTTCCTTGGAAAGTTACAAATACTATTGGTCTATTTATCCTGACACCAGCCAACCAGTCGTAATGCTGATCCGGGATGATACTCCACGCAGAGTCCATAATGTTGGATTTCTCGTGGAACGGCTTATATATATTTCTAACAGACACACCACCTGTTCATGACTGGGCCACTACTACTAACAACTAGAAACCTATGCACTGTACCTTACCATGGTGTCTTCTCGATTGTCCCACATTTTGAAAATGCTTTAAAGGTGCTCGAGATGGAGATAAAACATTTGAAATGTTGAAAGTTCAGAAAATATTGCTTATAGTGACAACAAAGTAATTAATAAATAGTTCAAAACCATTTTGGCAGTAAATGTTGAAAAACAGTCAATTGAAAGTCATGAAATTGTACACAATTTGGCTTACTGAGTATGTCTTCCTAGTAAAAATGAAATATACAATATTTAGATGTATATTGTACCGGAAAGTTAAATTATTACTTTAATTGTATCCCAAATTATGATTCTAATATTTCACGATCACTGTTGAACAGTTTTAAAACTTTGACTATATTATCTATAATCTGGAGTTCAGCACCAATTAGTATTGAGGGATGACCACTCAGTGCGACTAAGTTTTGAACAAGGGACAGCTGGGACAGTTATCAACAACACGCTCAATACCATATTTTAATTCCAAATTAACAAATATAGTAACACACTTTCTAAATGGCTAAACCATATGCGCCTGACCCAAATTAGAAAAGTGTTACTATGATAGTTAGAATGCCCCAGTCTCCGATCCCAAATACCAGGAACGTAATTAATCTGTTTTTCATTTCAGCTAACTTTTGAAAGCATTGACGTCAGAGTATGCAAATTTTGAAGGATATTGGATACTTTCAACAATTTATCTCCAACATTGTGGAACTACCGTAAGTTATCATTTGTCATAGAATTAATGCGTTAGGAACTTACACGCAATACTTTAAGTGATATAACGTGGTAAAGTATACCTTTTCTATTAGGAATCTATAACGGTGTGCTTGGCTTTGACTAATTTACGTTTGTTTATGAATGTGAAAATAACAAAAACTGATAGTTCATACTTACGATGAAAAATTCCAGAAGTTACACGTGGCATTGCGTAAACCCTTCTGTTGAAAAATAATAAAAAAAATGTAACAAGGTCACAAAAGCGGACATTCGGCGATTATCGACCAGTGAATCTGCCCTGTCTCATCAGAATATTTCTTATTCACCTGATAGACGAACATTTAAATAGCCTCTTCGAAATTCAGGGATTATATCACATCAATATAAGACGATACGACGGACAGAAAAGGATATATATAGATAGTTCCCTCAGAGATATGATATGGACACATGTCTCTCCACGCACTATGAACAACAGTACACGTATTATTCACCAACCATTTTGACCCCCTTTCTCACTTATAACAAATATACAGGAGATTGCTTTGAACAAATATAGAAAAAATATACTTCGGAAAGTGTATTTATTGAAGAGAGCTGAAAACATGGTGGCAAAATGAGAAATTGCTTTTTCTACTTTTGTCACAAAGATTTCATAAGTCGTCTGCTGCTGGGGCGTAATACAAGTGTACAAGTGTATGTACATGGGAAAGGGTTATATTGATTCTATTTCTTAACTTGAAGATCATTTTAATTAATGGCTTACCAATCATAAAGTATATTACTATGTGATTCACATTCCTCGTATTAATGCATTATAGTGATTATAGCCAACACATGACTCTGATACGGTGTTTTAATAAATCATTCCTTAGTCGATATTATGCAGAGATGAATTAAGGCTGCATGCATGAATAGATACGCCAGATCTTTCACTGTTCCTATTGTCAACAAAGCCGAGTAGAGGATGCTGCATGTGCAGACATATCTCAACTTTCACTGTTCCTTTTTTTCAACAAAGCTGCATGTGCAGACATATCTCAACCTAGACTGTTCCTATTTTCAACAATGCATAGTAGCGGATGCTGCATGTGCAGACATATCTTTACTTTCACTGTTCACATATTCAAATAGACCAAGTAGAGGATCCTGCATGTGCAGACATATTTCAACTTTCACTGTTTACTTATTCAAATAGACCAAGTGGAGGATGCTGCATGTGCAGACATATCACAATTTTCACTGTTCCTATTTACAACAATGCAAAGTAGAGGATACTGTATGTGCAGACATATCTCAACTTTCACTGTTCACATATTCAACAAGTTCAAGTTGGGGCTGCGTGCGTGTACACAAATGTCTTTACTTTCACTTTCCACATATTTAAATAGACCAAGTAGAGGATGCTTCATGTGCAGACATATCTCAACTTTCACTGTCTACATATTCAAATAGACCGAGTAGAGGATCCTGCATGTGCAGACATATATCAAATGTCACTGTTCCTATTTTCAACAAAGCTGCATGTGCAGACATATCTCAACCTATACTGTTCCTATTTTCAACAATGCAAAGTAGAGGATGCTGCATGTGCAGACATATCTCAACTTTCACTGTTCACATATTCAAATAGACCGAATAGAGGATCCTGCATATGCAGACATATCTCAACTTTCACTGTTCACATATTCAACAATTTCAAGTTGAGGCTGCGTGCGTGTACACAAATGTCTCTACTTTCAATGTACACACATTTAAATAGACCAAGTAGAGGATGCCTTCATGTGCAGATATATGTGCATGTACAGACATGTCTGAGTTTTTACTTTTCACATATCCAACACAGCTGTCTAACTTTACAAACATTTATGAACTGTCACTGGTAACACATTGAACAAATCAAGGTAGGCGCTATTTAACTTTCAATCTTCACATATTCAATAAATCCAGGTAAAGGTTGTTTGACTTTACAGACATTTCAGAACTTTCCCTGCTCACATATTCAACACGTCACGGTAGAGGCTGTGTGACTTTACAGACATTTCTGAACTTTCGCTACTCACATATGCAACACGTCAAGGTAGAGGCTGTGTGACTTTACAGACATTTCTGAACTTTCACTGCTCACATATTCAACACGTCAAGGTAGAGGCTTTGTGGCTTTACAGACATTACTGAATTCTTACTGCTCACATATTCAACAGCTGTGTGACTTTACAGACATTTCTGAATGTTCACTGTTCAACCATTGAACAAGGTCATATAGAGGCTTTGTGACTTTACAGACATTTCTAAATGTTCAGTGTTCACATGTTCACACAATCAAGTTAGAGTAAGAATATGCAGACATTTCTGAATTATTTTTTACTTTTCGTGATTATCAATAATGCCAAGTAGAGACTTAGTGTATGTACAGACATTTTCTAATTACCACTTTTCACCTATTCAACAAACCAAAGTTGAGGCTATCTGAATGTACAGAAGTGCACTGATGTTCACTGTCTTTTCATATAATAACCTATGTGAAATGTGTTAAACGTTGTGGCTTTTTTAATAACTCCCTTTAACATAATCTTTAAAGAAAACGTCATCTGCGACAAAGACGATGACACTAGCGTCTTTTGTAGTTAAATTAGAAAACGATTTAAACATACCTTTGCATGTTGAAACGTCATAGTAACTGGAGGATCAAGCCTGCCAATTGGAGGATCGATGGACAGAGCTAACACAGGACCGTTTATTTCTCTGGTATTGCTAGTAGACCTGCAAGAACGTTCGTTATGAATGTGTAGTTAAAACAACACATATTTATTCTACCCCACTTGCACAGTATGGTATATGTATCACTTTCTACCGTACACAGTATGGTCTATGTTTCACTCTCGACCTTACACAGTATGATATATGTATCACTTTCGATTTCTTAATCGGTACTTGCGACTAATGCATGTGAAGGGAGGTCGAAATATTTCATTCATTGATTGATTGATTGGCCGTTTTCAATATCTTTTCAGTCATATCAAAACGGCCAATTCACCTACCCGTGTATTCCCTGGCTTTCTCAAATAAGTACTCAACGTAACATTATTTCCAAGCAACTGGCGACTTTTCCACATAGACTGTTAGCCCATTGATGGAGAAATAATGACGCTGTCGCATTGACTTTTATCAAATGTCAGAAATAATCTTGGCCAAGCTGGGATTCGAACTCATAACCCCTGGCTTGACAGTCAGCGTCGCGACCGACTGAGCTACCAAGGCTCGGCTAAAAACACCTTGACCCGGCTCTTGCAGGAATCGAATTGGGCTAGCTGAATCACGAGGTCGGCGCGCTTACTCCGAGCTTCTGTCTCCCACTTTCGTGTATACATTTGAACCGCGCTCTATGTATACCAACAGCATTTGCGACCTGTGTATATCCCGATCAGCAAGTGCACAAGCGCAGTCTGATCTGTAAAGCAGTATCTATTTTGAACCTCGGTATGGGTGCGTTTAACGAACTTTTTGTAAAGCAGTATCTATTTTGAACCTCGGTATGGGTGCGTTTAACGAACTTCTTTAAAGCAGTATCTACTTTGAACTTCGGCATGGGTGCGCAGAAGGTCTTTTCCAACACGTGTTCAAAACGTTCATGTTGGTTTTCGCAGAGCACCGACCGCCTAGGATGTGTATTGGTAGAGCTAGTGGTCATAACACATGCTTTAAAAAATGGTAGTATATTCTCTCTCTACATCATCAAACATTTGCAGAATTTTAATATGCGTACATGTATATGAAACCTTGCTCTAGTTTATACAACATACAGGTCTGTATGACAATTGTAGATTAATATATGCCGAGCATCAATACTATCTCATTCAACTGGAGAATGTTTGTCAAAGGTTTGGTGCCAGAGGTTTGCTGAAAACCTGTGTTACTTATTGGCTAAAAGGGAAGATTCAGACTAGACTGATCAGATGCGCAGGGTGATCTCAATATATACCGTTTGCACATGCTCTTGAAGTTATCATAGTGCTCGGCTCATATATAACCCAAATTAACCTTTCAAGTTCGCACCATCTATATCAGTTGTGATCCCGAGTATTACAAAAATACATATGAGCCGCGTCTACTGATTTTGAGTCTGCAAATCAAGAGTGCTCATATGAACACACTTGGTGGCGCCTGCCCAATAAGTCCCAACATGACAGCATAATGACATTCATACGGACGGAAGACGAACAGAATACCTAGCAGTGACCCATTAGTAGCATCCTGTCGAGGCAGGCGAGACAATAACCGAGGAATTAGAAACTGCAATAGATGTGAAGACAAATGAAAGTAGACGTGAAGTTACCCGACATTTCCCTGAGACGTTGGTAATATTCCTGTCATATTTCTGTAGATGAATGACCGTGTAATGTAAAACGTATTCCCTGTACAATGAAATGAGACATAATTGAGCCGTTCCGTGAGAAAATCAACAGTATGGACTCAGCGTAATGTATCGACCCAGATTAGCCTGCGCAGTCCGCACAGTCTTAATGGGGCCGACACATTCCGTCTCAGGGGGATAAAGGTTTACAGTAATGATTTCTGAAACAGAAAATCAACAGGGGGCGAAAAGAGTCCGGGTTAGCCTGCGCGGCATGCTTAGGCTGAGCAGGGTCGATACTTTACGCAGAGTCCACAATGTTGGTTTTTCTCGTAATTAAGCGTATTTCGGTACTGATAACAATCAATTGTCGTTAACAGATCATGCAATATCAATAAACACTTAGAAAGTATTCATGCGTGAATAAAACATCAGCATCACCACAAATGGCCCAGATAAGCTAGGACAGTCACCCCAAAGTTTCATCCTTAAGGTGGTAACTATATTGCTTTCAAAACATAAGATTAACCATTTAAGAAATAGTATAATATATTCTATTGTTCTCTTTTATCTAAACTATCTAAGATCCCGCACACAAGTAGAGAAACATTCACGTAACTCCCTTTGTGGCGACATTTTGTCACCCACAACAAGCGGACTCGAAAGTCACAACCAAATTACATGCAGCTTTTGTTCGAGAAGATCCCGATCCGAATGTGCGGAGGCACACGCTGATCTTGAAAGTCGTTCGTCGCCAAATACCCAACGTTTGGTTTGAGTAATGACGTGGTACATCTTTTTATAAATTAATTGCCATTTCTAAGATAATTAAGTTCGCCAACCTACCTGGGTAAATTTTCTGAACGTAGTAGTAATCCCACTAGATGTGTTTTTTACCCAGTCTTCTTCATATTCTCTCGGCATCGGTTGTGTCAGGAAACACGAAATTAGGAATTTGTTTCAACCTTTTTTAATCTCAAACACTGTTGTTTATATAAAACATAAAAGCAAAGTCATGACTAGTTGGATAATCTGACGAAGAGGTAGCCATGGCCTTTTGACGCGAACTTCCTTCATTTCAAATTCCGTCGTTGGCGACCGATATCAGTTGCTTCCAGAAGCTAGCATCGCAAGTGATCAACGCAGTTTGGAAATAAATATTTCCGTAAACCGGATTACATGTACATGTACTTAGGAGAAGAGGATTTCAAGGAACGTATATGCCGTATGGTAGACAGAAATACAGAAAGGCGGACAATTAGATGGAGATGTTATTCCTAAGTAATAGCCCAGCCAAGACAGGCGGTTACACAATTATCAAGCAAGTAAAGATTACTTTGATGAGATATTTACGAAGAAGATGATGGGTCTCCAAATCGCTCACCTGATGTTATAAGCTTTGTTTCTTTTCTTTTGTGGGGGAGGGGGGGGGGGGGGGGGGGATTTTACGCTGTTTTCAACATTATTTGTCAGTTATTATCACGGGCGATAGTTCGTTTATTCATGAACCCTGGCTAACTAAACCAGTACTAGGCTAGAAAATGCGCATTGGCATAGGGCAATCTGCTTTGACTGCACAGGAGATCGAACCGCGGAACACCCAGCTCGAATTCCCCAAGCTTACCAACGCGGCCACGGCAGATTTTGTGTTTTATATAGAACTTGAATAATTTTCAATGTTCTTATACTATACTATATATTTTATCCACCATAGAAACTGCTTTTCAACGGATCAGAATAATTCTAGAAGTGTCGTTAATAAGGGTCCACCAAGTAACATATGTGCCAAATAATTTTCAAATTGTGACAATAATTTTGGACAGAAGAATATT
>JASEVX010000288.1:87987-213872 GCA_031761405.1 Serripes groenlandicus
TTTTCAACATTATTTCAGTTATATCACGGCGATAGTTCGTTTATTCATGAACCCTGGCTAACTAAACCAGTACTAGGCTAGAAAATGCGCATTGGCATAGGGCAATCTGCTTTGACTGCACAGGAGATCGAACCCGGAACACCCAGCTCGAATTCCCCAAGCTTACCACGCGGCCACGGCAGATTTTGTTTTATATAGAACTTGAATAATTTTCAATGTTCTTATACTATATATTTTATCCACCATAGAAACTGCTTTTCAACGGATCAGAATAATTCTAGAAGTGTCGTTAATAAGGGTCCACCAAGTAACATATGTGCCAAATAATTTTCAAATTGTGACAATAATTTTGGACAAGAATATTGTTTATGTTTCCACCATAAATCCATATAAGAAAGATCGACCCGCCCACTGTTGGCCATATTTTACACCCGATCTGAATAATTTCTTGGTAAATGGTCACTAAATGCAACAATTTTGTAAATTGGGCATTTACTTTGGTCCAAAATATTGTTTTATGTGTCACTGTATGCAAATATGGAAAACAAACACTGTCCCCTGGCGGCCATCTTATTCCATCGATAGGATTTAGTTCACCAATCTTGATAGGAGTCACACAAGGAACACGTGTGCGAAATCCGGTCAGTTCTTTAGGACAATAACATCATTATTGTTTTAATTATATATAAGTTGCATGACGTAGTTCTGAGGAATGCTGATGCTATAAAACCCAAATGCACAGTGTTTATCAAAAGCTTCCTTAATTCATCATGAGTAATGAATTAGCAGTCGCAGTCAGATCAAAATGTCCATATAGTTTGCACTGGTCGCACATGTTTAAAATAAATTCATACAGTAAATGCTGATGTGAGACATGACAAAATACAGAATTACCATTGAAAACAGAAATTATCTGAAAGAGGATTGATTCGAGTTGTAAGCTGTTTTCAATGGTATATCAGTGAGATAAGTTCTAGATCAGTGCGTTTTGCATAAGATTGCATATTACATTTATCAATGAGACGATTTATTTTGTACCCGCATCAAAAGGTTTGGTTGGATAATAAGAGAGACATTGTGGGGAAAAGCACTTTATATCCCTCCTTATCTGTCCCTCTGACTTACCAATATTTGTCTTTATAATGACGTTTCTGGTCTGATTCGATGTCGCTAGTCTCTGTGACAGGGTATTTGCGAATGCATCAACCGCTGATAGAACCGTTTCAGCACCGTTTTCCTGTTAAGGGAATAGATAATGACAATTATCTTTCATGCACTTTCAAATTATGTGCCAGTCAGAATTGTCAGCAATTTCTAACATGCTGATGTAAGTAATATGTGAGCAGTGGATATCTTGATCAGACTGTGTGGATGCACAGGCTAATCTGGATCTACTAAATACCAAGAAGCCAACTTGTACCTTTTTACACGCATGGGCGCAAATGTTTTACAAATGCCCACGTTTCATTGATTTGTTACGTACGTAAACGCACACGAATATCGTTGTAAACCGTATATCAGCTACGTGACAATACTTTATCTAGCGTTGTCGTACCAGTATTCCACACATGAGTCCCATGCAACTGGTTAACGTCAACAAACACAAACGTTAAGTCCGAGCCGAGATTCGTACTCACACCCACTGGATCAATTGACACTATCGATATCACTAGTCAAAGAAGAAACAAAAACAAACAAAACATAAATATGCTTACTTATTGAGATACATTGGTTAATCTATAATAATGATAATAATAATAACTAGACATTGTAACTGTAGCAACAGTTACGAATGATTCCCAACACTCTATTAGGATTTTTTAAGTTATACAAGTCCGAAAAATCAACCAATCAGAAACGAGTATTCGGTCATGCGCTAATACACTTGAGAAAGTAGTACTTCTTGATTAGGAACACATGTACTAAGTTTCAAATCTCTATCACTTGTCGTTATTGAGTTATTCAAGGCCAACATTTCGACCAATCAGAAACGAGGATTCGGACATGCGTGAATACACTTGAGAAAGTAGTATCACTTGATAAGGAACACATGAACTAGGTTTCAAGTCTCTATCACTGGTCGTTATTGAGTAATACAAGTCCGAAAAATCGACCAATCAGAAGCGGGTATTCGATCATGCGCACATACACGTGAGAAAGTAGTATCACTTGATTGGGAACACTTGTACTAAGTTTCAAGTCTCTATCAGTTTTCGTTATCGAGTTATACAAGCTCAAAAAATAACCAATTATTAAAATATTGAACAAGGGAAGATAACTTTGCAAAAAAGCGGCCCAGAGTTATAATTCTTAAAAGGTGCACAACTTAACATTGCCATCTATCTATCTTCCAAGTTTCAATATTATCTGACCATTCGTTCACAATATATCGCTCGGACAAGGATTTGGATAGGAGAAAAAAAAGAAAGAAAGAAAGAAAGAAAGAAAGAAAGAAAGAATAATAATAAAAAACAGTTGAAAAACAATACGATTCCCAACCAAAGGTTGGAGAATCGTTAAAAGAATAATAAGAAACTGGGCAAAAACAATAAGTCACCAACACTTGTTTTGGGTGACTTTACAAAAAACAGTAGAAAACAATACGATTCCAAACCAAAGGTTGGGGAATCTAAATAATAGTAATACTTTTATAGATCTACACTTTTATGTAGTTACTCACCGTGTTTTTCCAAGTATCGGAGTTTTCTTCGGCAATTAAACTATTCGCAACAGCAAAAAAGTCCTGGAAATATAGTAAAATAGAAAATGTCCATAAGACAACTATTATAATTTACCCTTTCCCATATTGTAAACGAGTCTGCAGCTGACGACGACTTCGAAAGCACTATAGTCCCTATTACATAGGGACATGCTATGGATCAATTTAAGGACTGAGTTATCTAACCGAATTAGCGTAATACCTTGACATTGAAGTATTTTTGAAGTTTCAAATCTAATATAGCTGTGGTTACGGGAATATATATACGTGATTTAGGAGTGTTGCCAAACTATGGAAGCTTGGCAACAGTTTGATAACGTCACTGCCGCCGATAACGTCAACACTTATCACATTTGTTAACGATGCTTATCAAGGTACGAGACAGGAAGCATAGCTCATAACGTAAGAGCTAGATAGTAAATCAAAACCTTTATTCAAACATTTCACCGACAGCAACGAAATATGTTAACAATGTTCATCAAGTTACCACACATGACAACACTTCTCGTCGTTGGGTGCTTAGTAGTAAATGAAAACGTTACACTAAACAAAAGAGTTTGCTATGGTCGCCGACAAAGGATGGCTAAACTTACGTTAACAATTGCACTAGTTCGTGTTAAACATTCTCAAGAGTTACAGGCATGATGCTTTCATCCCCCGAAATGTTTGAGTATGTTTCAAATTCATCGTTCAGAAAACAAATGTTTTACTTACATCAGAAATGTTGTCTGTAACCTTATCAACTTCAATAACACCTGCCATTATTTCTAGAGTATCGGCCAACACCTGTACTTCTCCCTGGGTGAGGTCTGTGTCTGAAGTATCATTAACCGTAGATAGATCTGCAACATCCGAAAGTTCATTCAATGTGTCGGCTATGTCCTCGCTCGATGAATTCTGATTTATTGCTGAAGCCTTAAATGAAAGTACATGTACTAAATCCTCATACTTTTAACAACTATTGTAGTAGCTTGTACGACTGAACACACTGTAGACGATATCTTTATTCATTAGGTTTTATCGCCATTTACTACATGTTCAATTACATAACGACAGCAGTAAAAAAAAAATTATTTCTTATTCCAGGATAATAAGCCAGTAATTAACTTGGGAACGTACCACGTTCAATGACATTTCGCAATGACCATCGTGAAGCAAACACTACAGATTGAGATAAGATACAGATAAGATTGTAAGTGAATGTTTGAACAAATAATTTACCTTGTTTTGTATGTCAGTTACAGCTTTTCGTATACAGCTGTAATTGGTTTGTGACCATTCACCATCGTCGTTGCATGTTCTCGTTACGGTACCTGAATTTGATTTAAGTATACGCCTAATAACCTTTGTCGTGTACCACAAACGAATTTTTTAAAACATTTTTTGAAAGGCAATAAAATCTTAACTAGGCATAAGTAATATGTGTAAAAACACGAACTAAACAACAGTAGCATCATTGTTTTTATTTCCTAATATATAGAATATATATTTTGTTAATACACTTGAATACACCAAAGAGGTCCTAGGTTTGAATTCCGCGATGAGTAAGTTCTCCTTTTGGGATATGTCGACACAAACTGCGCGAGTACTGTTTACGTCTCCAGAAAGCAGCTTAAAGCTTGTTTTGCAATCGATGTAAAATAAATAATATTAACTTAGTTCAAGGAAACTCATTCCGGATAAAATAAACGGAATTTGGGTAGCACTTTTACCGTTATTTTTGTTTAAAATTACACCCAACCTAGTAAGGGAAAGTTCGCGCTTTATGCGAACAGGTTTTTGAAAATTGAAAGCATAGTTTCATACATAGTTTGAAAAAAGTAAGGGATTACCAGTATTGAACAAGTTCACAATTTCCAACAATGTTTTCCTTAAGTCGTCTTATGCATAATACTACAAGAGGCCAGGTACTGGGCTCATCCGAGATTTTGGGTAGGTTAACGTATATACCTGTGAAGCCACTTGGACAATGCTTACTACTTGTTTGTCCAATATGTTGGGCGCTCCAAATATAATCATAAGTCTTGTCTGCTTCCTCTGCACACGTGGGTATAGGTGTAACTGTAACGAAATATGTTCAATATGTATACCTTAATCTGCTCTAATCCGTTTCAAACGACAGTTGTTAATAGTCCAGGATTAGTGTGTTACCATATTGTCCTTTCTCGGGTTTATATATTTTGAAAAGTCATCTTATCATAACACACATACTTACCTCAACTTAATTTTCATAACTTTTACGGAGAAATCTAAGAGAGATCTAAGTAAGATAAGTCAAATAAAGGATGCTCATTATAGGGCATGTAAGAGTTCTGAACGTATTTTAACATTACTATGAATAAAATCCTTCAAAGTTCTTTACAGATCAACATGATTCTATAATTAGTTTTACATAATCTTACTCAAAGCTTTACAGTTCTACATAGTTCGAGGTTAAGTTCTGCATAGATTTTCGGAAAGTTCTACATAGTTCTAAGAAAAGTTCTACAATTTCCTGAATATAATTATACATAGCTTTTCGGAAAGTTCTACATGTGTATAGTTCTACATAACGTTCCACACAGTTTTAAGTTTGTTTGTTTGTTTGTTTGTTTGATTGGAGTTTTACGCCAGTTTCAACATTATTTCAGTTATATTACGTCGACAGTTCATTGTATTCATGATCCCTGGGTAAACAAACCAGTATTAGGCTAAGAAATTGTGCCTTGATCAAGGGCACTCAACCATAACGGTCGTGCCGCGACTTGGGATCGAAACCGGGATGCCCGGTTCAAAATTCCCTACGCTAAACACTCGGCCACAGTTCTAAGTAATACTCGTCATAGTTCTTCATCAACGTCTACATAGTTATTCATAAAGATCTACATAGTTCTCCATACAGATCTACATAGTTCTCCATACAGATCTACATAGTTCATCATCAAGGTCTACATAGTTCCTTATCAAGGTCTACATAGTTCTTCATCAAGTTCTACATAGTTCTTCATCAATGTGTACATAGTTATTCATCAAGGTCTACATAGTTCTTTATAAAGATAAACATAGTTTTCCATAAATATATACATAGTTCTTCATCAAGGTCTACATAATTCTCCATAAAGATATACATAGTTCTTCATCATGGTCTACATAGTTCTTCATAAAGATATACATAGTTCTTCATCAATGTATACATAGTTCTTCATAAAGATATATATAGTACTTCATCAAGGTCTACTTAGTTATTCATCAAGGTCTACATAGTTATTCATCAAGGTCTACATAGTTCTTCATCAAGGTCTACATAGTTCTTCATCAAGGTCTACATAGTACTTCATAAAGATCTACATAGTTCTTTATAACGATCTACATAGTTCTTTATAAAGATCTACATAGTTCTTCATCAAGGTATACATGGTTCTTCATAAAGATATACATATTTCTTCATAAAGATATACATAGTTCTTCATAAAGACACATAGTTCTTGATCAAGGTCTACATAGTTCTTCATAAATATATACATAATTCTTCATCAAGATCTACATAGTTCTTCATAAAGGTCTACATAGTTTTTAATCAAGGTCTACATAGTTCTTCATCAAGGTCTACATAGTTTTTCATCAATGTCTACATAGTTCTTCATCAAGGTATACATTGTTCTTCATAAAGGTCTACATAGTTCTTCATAAAGGTCTACATAGTTCTTCATCAATGTCTACATAGTTCTTCACTAAGGTCTACATAGTTCTTCATCAAGGTTTACATAGTTCTTCATAAAGATCTACATAGTTCTTCATCAAGGTCAACATTGTTCTTCATAAAGGTCTACATAGTTCTTCACTAAGGTCTACATAGTTCTTCATCAAGGTCTACATAGTTCTTCATAAAGATCTACATAGTTCTTCATCAAGGTCTAGACAGTTCTTCATAAAGATCTACATAGTTCTTCATCAATGTCAATCTAGTTCATCATCAAGGTCTACATAGTTCTTAATCAAGGTTAACATAGTTCTTCATCAAGATCTGCATAGTTCTTAACCAAGGTCTACATAGTTCTTCATAAATATCTATACAGTTCTTCATCAAGGTATACATACTTCTATGCCAAAGTTTTACAAAAGGTTCAACACGGTTCCACCTCTATGAACATGCTTTTAGCGGTTCAAAATAAAGCTATGGAACATGGCCCTGTGAATGCAAATTTTAAATACTCTCAAGTCACGTTTATTGTTTAAAAACATGTCCGCTTCGGAAATAGAAATAGTTGTGTGCAAAATGATAATTTGGTTGCGAAAGTAGTTAAGGGACTGTAAAAATGTATTTCCAGTTGCATTCTGGGATGAGAAAGACAATTATTCATGTAACAGAGTACTCTCCCCAAATTGACACATTTTTCTTAATGCCACACATATGAACCGAACTGATTCCATAGTACCAGCAGTCATCGTTGCTTAATTTATCAGGTGTTGCAGTTAAACTCTAGAGAGCTATGTGTTAACTTTAAAATTGACAAGCATGTGATGATCACCATACCATACAAACTTAACACAAAATGTGTTCTTGGTAGTCAAATCGTTTGATTTAAAATTATGTTATATGTAACGAGTGTTGTGGCATGTTTATGTTTACATAAATGTTTAGACCAGCTTATAGTAAGTGTTTGAATTATAGTAAAGATTAACCTGTAAGTTGACACGAAGGGGGCGTGCCAATCCATGTACCCTTATCACCGCACTGTGTTGTAGATTCCCCAATTAACGTGTACTCGTCATCACAGGTATATGTTGCTATATCGCCATAGTTCATACCGTCCGGATTATTCACGTGTCCGTTTTGAATATCAGTCAACACTGGACAAGCTGTGTATGATAAATAAGAGTGCTCAAAGGAACACATGTATCGCCATCCTATGACAACCACGGTTGTTAACTACGCTATGCTCCAGCATCAACCGTGGGATTTTGACAGAGAGCCAATATTGTTTTTGATTGGATACAGCACACAACTGGGAAGTGTTGGCCTTGCAGTTTCTTGGTTAATTTAATTATAGGACAACTGACATGAATGAAACTAGTTTCATCCTGATTCGTTTATTGCCAATACATCTATGTTTCTTTTTTAACATTGGCCAAACAGTTTCAAGGGAGAAAATTTAGAAATTGTACCCTAAAAGTCCTCTAAATTTTACACTTTTTAAATAAAAGGGAAATATCAATGGGGAGAGAAAAAAGTATCTTTACAAGTATGCCAGTAAAGGTGTTTGTGTTTAAGCGTTTCCCTAATAATACGATAAGACAGCTTTCAAGGAAAGTTAACATAAATGCTCCCTATGGAACCCCACATTAGGTTTTTAATGTTTTATAATTGCAATTTCTACCGTTTCCAAAATGTTTTCAAACTTCATCAGTACGATATCAATTTCGGCCTGTTATCATCATCTGCTTAAAGTTCTAAAATAACCAAACCCGTTATAGGCAAGCCCAACTCAATACTATCCAGAATCTCTAATAATGCTTGTAAGACAAGTTCGCAAATAATATTGTCTGAGTGCTTTTAAGCGTTGTAAAATATGCGTCTTTTCGCTTGTGGAATAATGACTTAGTTTGGGTCAATAAAACACAAGTAACAGTAACCGTAACTATTTCCCAGATAGATCAGTTCCAGGAAGTGGTTCGGGTTAAATAACGTATTCGAGCGATCACGTGTTCGAGTACTCAAGAATACACTGTTTACAAAGATTGTGATATTTGTAATGATATTTCACATACAATACGTTAGGCAATGGTTGGCACATTCCAATAAGCTCTCCTGAACACTTAAATCAATTATTTACCACAATCAAGCACTTTGAAGGAGACTTTGAAACAATGCAATACAAAAGAAATAAAATATGTTTAGCATTATGTCACAACAAGATGAAAATTTTATAGAAATGAAAGCATAATACATGTACAGAATGGAAAACATTGTGACTTAAGGGCCATTTGCTTTTGTCACAATTTTTTTAAAGTTCATCTTCTGCAGATGCATCAACATAAGTACGTCTGTAGATGGGAATGTTAAAGAAGTGTTAATGCACATACAAGATAAAAGGTTTCGAAGACTTACTCCGAATACTACAGACAGACGGTGTTCCACTCCAAGTTTCGTCAAGTTGACATTCCAGTAGTGAATCTCCTTGTAGTTCATAACCAATATCACATGAATAGGTCGCTCTACTCCCGTAAGCTGTACTAGTATATGCTATCTCTCCGTTTGCTATATTGCCAGGAACATCACATTCTGTAAAGACCAAGATTTATTTGAGCCGTTCCATGAAATAACCAACAGCATGTCCTCCCCGTAATGTATCGACACAGTTCAGCCTGCGCAGCCCGCATCATACATGAGTAGAAAGGTAACCATTGTGACTTAAGGGCCATTTGCTTTGTTACAATATTTACAAAGGTCATGTGCTGCAATCCCAGCATTAGATGTCTGTAAATGGGAAAGGTTAAAGAAGTGTTAATGCATATGCAAGATAAGAATTTCGAAGACTTACTCCGAATACTACAGACAGGCAGTGTTCCACTCCAAGTTTCGTTAAGTTGACATTCGAGTAGTGAGTCTCCTTGTAGATCATAACCAATATCACATGAATAGGTCGCTATATTCCCATAAGTTGTACTATTGTAGGATATCTCTCCGTTTTCTATATTGCCAGGAACCTCACATTCTGTAATGATCAAGACTAATTTGAGCCGTTTCACGAGATAACCAACAGTATGGTCTCTCCGAGAGATAGAGGTATAAAGTAAGGATTCCTGAAACAGAAAATGCACCGGAGGCAAACAAAATCTGTACGGGTTAACCTGTACAGCATGCTTATGCTGATCCAGGTCGATACTTTACGCAGAGTCCACAATGTTGATTTTCTCGTAAATCGGATCATTAGTCGAAAAAAAAAAAAAAAACAGCTGAATGTTGGATGAAGTGTTTTACTCGAATCCTGTAGACAAAAATTAACAAAACATTTGTTCATATTGATGGTAAAATATAATTTTTGTGAAATATATCTTAGGAAAATCTGGGTTGTAAAGAATAATTAGATAAAGAGTCTTTTTTATTCTTCATTTAACTAAAAAACAAAAAAGGAGCAGCCACGCTGTGTGCTCCATAAGTCAATATGTCATACCATCTAACACTTTCCGAGATAAAAAACATCTTTGAAAACAGTTTTGCAAAAGGGGAAATTGCTCATAATGGCAATTTTCTAATTTTAACGAAACGTTTTTATTTATATACTGCTGCGGATTTCTTGCATGGGTTAAACGTTACTGTTTCAACACGACCACAATTACGTATTCGGATACCTTTTGTAACACACTCCACAGTTTGATCCCAATCGCCTGTATCCAGACAGAATATTGATGTACTATCTGAGTAGTAGGTATCGTTACATGTTACCGTGGCTTCTGCTCCAAAGGTCGTTTCCCCGGGGATAGCGAGTACCGATGTACCATGCTTTAACATTGGTAGGTCTGTACCACAATCTGTTTAATTAAAACACGTGATATACCGTGACCAATAAGATGTGACTACGTCAATTCACATTTCCTAGCCTAGTCATTGGGCATTTTCAGCTTGTCCAAACATACCGAGCACCCAGGCATATACTAGCCGAAATCAACAATCAAAGTCAGCATTTATCTAACACTGGTCTAGTAATCGGTATATTCGAAAAACCTTTGTGCACTCCTTGTTCGTAACCAAGGATCCTGGAGTAATGTACTCACCCGTGCTATGACTGAAATACTCTTGATCTGTTGGTTTGAATGGATGTTGTTTAACGCCACATGCAACATATTTCCTGAATCAGTTACTACTGCTCTATCTATCCTTACACTTACGTGTCAGTCGTAAGTGTAACCCTGAGCGTCAAGGAGGGAAAGCCATTTCTACATCTTTAACTGTATGTTATATGATCCGGCCGGGGATAGAACCTACGACCTGCCGCACACGAGGCAGACGCTCTATTACTACACAACAGAGCCCATGAAAATATGTTGATAACGGCATAAAACCCAAAGAAAATAATCTAACTAAATAAGCACCAATGAACCACGTGCTAGCGTTGGTACCGTGAAGTTCTGTACCATACTATGTATTATCAAAGACAATATATTACCCAGATCAATAATAGTGCTACCAAGAGAACACATATTACGGAATTTTATTTCTTTGAATGGTGTTTAACGCCGTTTTCAACAGTATGACCGTTTTATCACGACGTTTCCTAGGTAATTTACCAATACAACCTCTCTTAATTATCTTTTTATTTATTTATTTATTTATTGGGGTTTTACGCCGCTTTCAACATTATTTCAGTTATATCACGGCGACAGTTCACTTATTCATGATCCCTGGGTAAACAAACCAGTACTAGGCTAGAATATGTGCCTTGCCCAAGGGCACTCCACCGTGACCGTAGTGCCGCGACCGGGGATCGAACCCGGGACACCCGGTTTCGAAATCCCTGACGCTAACCACTCGACCACAGCGGATTCCGGTCTTAATTATCCTGAAACCGATGAATCGTAGTCCTAACCCGTAACATTGAGGAGAACAGGATTTACTACCAAGTTAAATGTCTTTGGTTTGACCCGACAGGGGATCAAAGCTTGGTTCCCCGCTCCCATGGCGGACGGTCTTACCAAAACACCACGGAGCCGGTGTAATTTAATACCTTAAATTGAGCTGAACGAACATACTACATTATCAAGTAGTTTCACCGTTCCATATGCAAATGTTGCAGACGAGTTTGAAAACGATTTGACGAATAGTTTTTTTATCTGTGACGATGTTTTCAATTCTATAAGTACACCTTCATTTATAGAAATTGTTCATAGTTTTGCGTAAATTCACCGAAATCGTCTTCTCCATATGTTTTGTATAAGGTAAATCGTTAAGCAATGGTAACACTATTTCGATAATCAACATTTTCAGTTTTACTTTCAATACATTAACTTTAACCGTTTCCCCTACACATTGAATATGCAGCAGATGTTTTTAAAAATATGTAGACAAATATCGGAAAATCTCTTCTTTTTTTTAAAGAAAGAGTTGAGCACATTGTGGCAAAAATGGAAAAATGCTCGTCATGAGCAATTTCTCTTTTTGCCATTCTGTATTCAAAAACCGTCTGCTACAGATGCGTTAAATGAAGTTTTTCTTTGTAAAATATATTATTCTTAAGATATACCTTATATGTAATTTTCTTACTATCCAGTTATTCCATACGGAAAATTCCGCGTAGCTCAAACTATGAGCTAAACGTACCCTTACCGGTGTATGGTATTTACAAAGTCACTCTCAAAATTCAACAATGAATATCTTTAGTGACGACATGGGGTAGGAGGCATTACTCTCAAATGACGGTTAAGTATTTCATAAAAATAAAGTATGATACCCGTCATGCAATACCTGATGTATTTGTAGCATAGGTCGAAAGGCTCGTCATAAAGCTAAACACCAGATCGCAGAAAAGACATAGAGCCGTAATACCATCATTGAGTCACACTAAAAACTACTATATTTTAACTAGAAAGGCTTCGAGGCACGTAGATCGAAAAGGCAACACAAATAATATAGGAGCAAGGCCAGGACTGATTATGCTAATTACTCTTGTTGATATAACTCTTTGGGAGACCACAAAAGGGCACAAGGAGAAAAAATGTTCTCCCTTACATGGCAAGGAGCCTAGATACAAGGTAGAGAAGGTCGATTTCGACTTCCAGCTAAAACAGAAGGTCATCCCGAAGAGTACGACACTGAGGCGGAGCCAAGAGGCAAGCCTTGAGGTTGTTGAACCACGTCATATATAGCCAAACGTTGCTTTTAGTAGGATCATGCACTGCTCAGAGCAAGGAACCGTCTGATGTACCAGTGGGTTCAACCTGAACGAGGAAAGGCGTACCCGAACATGAGATGATTACTGAGAATTGACTGTCATTGCATCCACTGCCAACGTTGCTGGGTTGTACTTCGGTGACACATACAGAGGTAGCCGATGACGCATCTTGGCGTCAAAGATGTCACCCAAAGTAGTCCCGAAGTGGAGGAACAGAGCGTCTACCAATCTTTGAACCAGGGTCCATTCTGCCGGCAAGGATTTTTTCTGACGCGATCGACTGTCTGCCCGATCATCTAAGGGATATGGAGTATGCTTTGCAAGAAGAAAGAGCAGATAGGAATGCGTTCCCCCTTGTCTTTGGATGTAAGATACAACAGTGATATTGTCTATCAACAATAAACAGTTTTGTTGTCAACGGTGGCAGAGAACTGAGTGAGGGCTAGAAAAACAGGCTTTACAAGCTGTTTATATTATGACAACTTTCCTCCGCTGACCAAATGTCCTGGGCTGTTAGACGTAGAGGCTCTTGATCAGCTTCCCTTCACACAGCACGGGCATCAGTAATACAGACCAAAGTGGAGAGGTGAGGAACAGTGTTTATCAGTCTTCTAATTTTATTTTACTGAAGCATATTGTGGCAGTTTCCTAGGATAAATTTTATATGGTCAGTTTAAGGAAGTGAGGGACTTTACATTGGTTATCATATTTTTGAGTAACACAGGATCATTTTTATGCTTTTGATGGTTAAACTCTTGAGTGATATGGATATTATCAAGTTACACAGACAGTGATCGATGAACCGTGACTTTAGTGAGTACTATATTACCTATACCGGTCTATCTACCTGTATTTACCTGTATGCATAAAAACATCGTGTAAAGTGGACACTTATAACAACAGATACGGTCAGTTGTGTGATGTGTACTCAGTATTGGTAAACTATATACTTGTGCAAGCCCATTCGCGCCATCTATAATAGACATAATAGACATCCAGCATAAATATAAACGATGGGGGTCGATAAAGTGGCGTATCGTGTTAGCATTGGCATTGTTTCACTTGTTTGCAAACCCAGGGTAAAATCTATGCGAGCTGAGCGTTATAAAAGCCAAACCAGAGGTACAGATATCCATTTGAGAACATTTTCGTGTGGTATGGTGGTAACCTGGTCCCAGTTCACCATCGTCGAGACATATGCATCCTCGAGTGATAACTGTTACGATGGGTTTCCTTATTCACTGCCCGTTTATGGACATTCGCTGATGTTAGGAACAGTGTATGGTGGCCTCTATTCATCCTACCATCAAAGCTTGTTGCTATTGGCAGCTGATATTGAATTGAACCCCGGCCCAACAGAGGATACACAGTTGATCCTTAATGCCATTGCAGAAACAAATGCGGAAATCGGTGTAATAAAAGGAGATGTTATTCAGATTAAAGAAGATGTTGTAAATGTTACAAGCAAATTGCAGAACCTGAAGTCAGAAATAAATACTGTAAAACATGAATTAAGTAATATACAATTAAAGCAGTCAACTTTTGATAGCAGACTTGGAGATATGGGAGAGCATATTAATCATCTACAATACCAATCAGATGGGTTTAATGAAGAATTTGCGACCCTTTCAACTTATGACGAAAAACATCATGAACGGTGTGAATTAATTGAACAGCAGTTGAATTTAATGGAGGCGGAAAGATTGAAGTGCTCACTACGAATTTTCGGTTTAGAGGAAACTGAGTCACCTGATAACAAATTAAAATTAGTTGTTGGTGAAAAGGTTTTAATTGTGGCTGACGCAAATGATAACTATGATGAATCCACAATAATTTATGCTAAACGTGTTGGTAATCAGGGTAAATCTAACACTAGGTTGGTTATTGTCTCCTTTAAAAGTGAACATGACAAGCTCAATCTCTTCAAATATCGTGATAAACTACGTCAGATTGGCATACGTGTGTCGAATGACTTATCATATATGCAGCGACAACAGTTAAAACATTTGAATAGAAGAGGTACTGCAGCTTACTTTAAGGGTGGCAAATTAATCACTTATCAAAAGTCTAATAATAATAATACTTCCCGTGTGTTCATGCAGACTAAGCGTAAAGGCCGAAATGAACCAGATAATATGTTAACGGATACATATAGTGACCAAACTGAATTGCCTACCCAGTCAGAGACCAGAAATGGTACCTCTGACATGACATGCCATAATCAGAGGAAATAGGATGTACGTCAAAGCACCCACACCATCAAATGTAATTAAATTTCTGTCATGGAATATTGAAGGGTTGAAAAAAAAAGACTTCATCAAGTGAATTTGTACATATGATAAATGGGTATGACATTGTTAGCTTTCAGGAAACGTGGGATATTGGTGTTAATTATTTGAGTTGTGTTTTTTCCGATTTTGAATTATTTTTGTGTAAAGCTAAATTATCGACCAGAGGGGGCAGGCCGTCTGGTGGAGTTATTGTTCTTGTTAGAAATACATTTAGTATGTATGTAAAAAGATTATATGATATATTTTTTTTTTTTGGTGTTGTACTGGTCTTAAATGAAACACTTTTAGGATCGGGAAAAGATGTTGTCTATATATCAGTTTATATTCCACCTTATAATTCTCCGTTTTATGCGGATAATGATTATAAAGGAGTTGACTGTCTTGAAAATTTGGTTATATCTAATAATTTAAATAATTATGATATATTAATAGCAGCTGATTTAAATGCCCGTACAGGTACTAAAAATGATTTTACTGATAATATATCAAATGTTCCAGAGCTTCAGGAATACTATGAGGTTATAAATGGTGATGTAGGTTTACCACGATCATCATACGACAAAGTAACAAACAGTTTCGGGCATCAGTTATTACTTTTTTGTAAAACATACGCTTTGTATATCATTAATGGACGTTTTGGTAGTGATGCCGGAAAGGGTGAATTTACATTTATGAACCAAAATAGTAATAGTGTCATTGATTAGTTTATAGCTTCAAAAGATGTACTTTATTATATTCATAGTTTTGAAGTTCTGTCTACTTTTGAGAGTTTACATTTTCATCTGTTTTTATCTATACAACGTAAGCATTTACATGAAGATAGTGTAAATTCTAAACATGAACCTATGTCAAGTTATTATATGAATGAAAGCAATAAAGATGCTTATCGACAGCTACTTTTTGATACAATATCAAATGGCGGTTTTAATGTTTTAAATGCAATATTTGGTAACTTTTTGTCACCTATGGACGACATGGTGTCAGAGTTTGAAAATGTACATACAAGTTGCTCTGAACAATTCAAAATGTTTAAGTCAGCTAAAAAAGATCTTACAAGAAAATTGTGGTTTGATCAAAATTGTAAACATGCTAAAGCAAAGCTAAAACATGCATTAAAAACCTTTAGAAGAAGTCGGATAGATAGTGATCTTGATGAATATTTGAGAATAAAACTGGTTTATAAAAAAATATGCAAGAAAAAAATTATTATTTGAAAAGGCACAAGTAATCAAATTGGAATCATCTATTAATTCCTCTAAAAAGTTTTGGCAGGAAATAAATAAACTATGTGGAAAACCACAAAGCACTCCGAATATATCAGCAGAGTCTTGGTATGCACATTTTAGAAATGTTTTCTCTGCAGAAGATGGAGCTAATGATGATTGGAATACATTGCCAAACCACGGTTTGTAACCAGATTCAAACAACTTTACAGAAACAGATGAATACATACTTAACAGTCCTATTCTTGAACAAGAAATATCAGATGCAATACATAAGTTAAATGTTAGTAAATCATCAAGTGGTGAACTTTTGCCACATCATTTAGTTTATGGCGCAGACATATTGTTGCCCTATTTGCACAAACTGTTCAATCATCTCTTCCTTAACAGTGAATTTCCGTCTAAGTGGGCAGAATTTATTATTATACCTATACATAAAAAAGGAAATACGAATAACCCTAATAACTATAGAGGCATTGCTTTGTTAGATACCTTAAGTAAAATATACATTACTATTTTGACTCAGAGAGTTACATTTTATGTTGATATTTATAACAAGATCTGTGAGTCTCAATCCGGATTCCGGGCAGGATATTCCACTATAGACAATGCATTCGTTTTATACTCGGTTATAAGCAAATATCTCAACACTAAAGGTAAAACTGTCTATGTAGCTTTTATTGACGTTCAAAAGGCGTTTGATTCTGTTGATTGTCAAATACTGTTTAAAATTTTACATTCACGCGGTGTAAGAGGTCATTTATTTAATGCTATTATTTCCATTCATTCATCTGTGAAGGCCCGTGTTAGATCATCCGTGCATTGTTATACAGATACCTTGTCTTGCCCGATTAGACTTCGACAAGGATGTAGTTTAAGCCCTGTTTTATTTTCTTTGTTTATAAATGAACTTTACTCGTTACTTCATGATAGCAATATACGGGGAATCAAGCTGTTCCCAAACCTGATTGAAACTTTTATGTTAATGTTTGCAGATGACATAGCACTTATTGCCGACACAATAATTGGTTTGCAAAAACAGCTAAACATTTTACAGGATTTTTGTTGCAATAATAAAAAATGACTGTCAATATAGATAAAACCAAAATACTTGTGTTTAAAAGGGGAGAAAATCTTGCTTCTAGAGAAAAATGCAAATTTAATGATTCTCAAATTGAAATTGTAAATGGATTTACCTATGTCGGCATCTATTTTACAAACAGGTTGTCATTCTCTAAAATGGCTGAAGCAGTTTCATCTAAGGCTAAGAAAGCTCTTTTACATATTCTAAATTCACTTAGTAATCTAGGTTGTCTCTCATGCAAAACATTCTACACAGTATTTGATGCCAAGGTTTCCTCTGTCTTACTATATGGTTCCGAAATTTGGGTTTTAGAGACATTTAGCAGTATTGAGAGTATTCAAATTCTTGCGTGTAAACGCTTTTTGAATGTGTCACAAAAAGCATGTAATGATGCTATTTTAGGAGATCTAGGTAGACTTCCAATGCATATATATTCTTCAAAACGCTGTATAAAATACTGCATACGTTTACTCAGTATGCCAAGGCATAGATATATTCGGCTATGTTATGAAATGTTAATGCATTACGACAATATTGGACACATAAATTGGGTAACAAATATTAGGAAAAGTTTGAATTCTAACGGTTTTGGTTATGTATGGGCCAGTCAGTCAGTTGATAATACTAAGATATTTTTACAATTGTATACGCAACGACTGACTGATCAGTACAGGCAGACCTGGGTGCCGAAGTGTAATGCCAATAGGAAATTATTTCATTATCACCAATTTAAAAGGGAATTTTCATTAGAACCATATGTCTTAATCATAGATATAAAGAAATTTCGCTCTTCTCTAGCTACCTTTCGCAGTAGTTGTCATTGTTTAATGATAGAGGAAGGAAGATACAGAGATATACCAAAAGAATTCCGTACATGTTTATATTGTGAAACTGCTATTGAGGATGAATACCATTTTATTATGACATGCCCATTGTATTATGATTTGCGATGTAGATATTTTCCACATAATGTTTTCGAAAAACCTAGTATTCATAAATTCTACAATCTAATGTCTTCGCAAAATGTTATTTTGATAAGAAATTTAGCTATGATTATCTATAATGCTTTTAAAATAAGAAGAACATATCTTCATTCTTTTGAATAATAGTTGTGTTACAATGTTGCAATGTATAGTTGGTTCTCCTTGAAGGACACGTAACTCAAGATGCTATAAAACGGGTCTACGTGTTCTCTTTAGAAAAGTGATGATATATCTCATACAAAGTCTATTTTTTCAGTTTAGCATTTCTAGTCAATCTAAAAGTCGTATTATTGTTCTAATATTAGCCATAGCCTTTAACTCTTAGAATTATATCAAATAATGGATATCCGAGTTTTTGTATTATTTGTCTGTATTACTATGATATAAATACTGTTCTCACTTCTAATGCTATGTAATTATGCTGTATCATGTATATGGGCCGGTGGCCTAAAATATCACATTAAATAAAACTGTAAACTGTAATTGATTGATTGATTGGGGCTTAACGCCTTTTTCAACTATTTTTCAGCCATTTCTTCGTCAAACGTCGGAAATAATGTTGACCGAGCTGGGGTTCAAACTCAAAACCCTGGATTTATAGACTGCAGTTGTTAAAGTAATCTACCAGCGTGATTGGCTTCAGGAAGCAGGACGGAGGGGAGCATCCTCCGCCGTAAGCTCTTAAATGACCGAAAAGTTCCCAAACACGAAGATGGAATTCGATCTTCGGGTAAATGGTAGTGTGTACTACCCTTAAGATGTTGACCACTGCCGTCACTAGAGTCCGGTGCTTTAGAGAAGGTGTGACGCCAGACGGACCCAACGCCTTATCGTCCTAAACTTTGTCCGACGAAGACAGGTTGGGTCCGACGTGAAATTTTAATTACTAATGGTTTAAAAACCGATGGCTGACTATAACGTTAATATATTAGGTCCCGAGATTGTACTACCCTTAATATGCTGTCCACTGCCGGCACTAGAGTCCGGTGCTTTAGAGAAGGTGTGACGCCAGACGGACCCAAAGCCTTATCGTCCTACACTTCGTCCGACGACGACAGGTTGGGTCCGACGTGCTAATGGTTTAAGAACCCATGACTGACTCTAACGTTAACCTATTAGGTCCCGAGATTAAGCTAAAGCAAACGATAAACCGGGGTGACTATCTTCTTGAATGAGAGGAAGATCGGGCCTATATCTCAACAGAAGAGGATCTCAATGATGGTGAAGGTTTACCCTTCCAAGACTGATTCTTCATCCCGGAAGGCGTTCGGTAAGCGGGTGGACTATTGAATGCCTCCCTTGTAGAAAGTTGGCTTTTCGGAATTTGCTGATCCCGGTACGATGTAGCTGGATAACTGCTGATTAAGGATAACTCGTCTTCCTGCATAAAGAGGGGCGATAACTGTCCGCCTTTGTAGCTTTTTGTCAGGTACTCAAAATATTCCTAGTGACCAAATTTCCGTCTTATTAGCCATCCGTCCGAAGTCCCTCGTTGAATAAGGAATCCGCTGTGGTCGAGTGGTTAGCGTCGGGGATTTCGAAACCGGGTGTCCCGGGTTCGATCCCCAGTCGCGGCAATTCGGTCATGGTGGAGTGCCCTTGGGCAAGGCACATTTTCTAGCCTAGTACTGGTTTGTTCACCCAGGGAAGATGAATAATAAAATTTAAATGCGCGCTAAATGACCTTAGCTGTCGATGCGCCATAAAACAATATACATTCATTCCCTCGTTGAATAAACATCCCCGTATGAACGGTGTTGAACGGGAACCATTCCAAATACATTCGGGAACGACGTGTAACACCTGGCGTCAGGTGACTATTTGGTTGGCTGGTGACTGGTGACTGGTAGATGGCCGGCAAAACTGTGATTTACGATCGGTTACCGGTAGTAAGGTTCATACCGGTCATGGCCGGTGGCTAGTGTCTGGTACCTGACCAGTGACAGGGACACATAGCCAATGATGAGAGGTTTCCTTAACGTAGGGTCCGTGATCGTTCTCATCTAAGCTAAGGAGGAGCACTCGAGGAAACCATTCAGAAGAAAGAGCTCCCTCAACCGGCGGCATGTGAAGCTACTCTGCAGATTGAGAAGGTTGATCCACAGCGACCCCGGAAGCTAGCCATATTGGACTGTTCCGCACCTCCCTGGATATGATCAGTCGAAGCTATAATTGGTACAATCGAGAAAGGCGGCACTCTCTCACTGTAGCCCTTCGAGCTGAAGTAAAAAAAGGTATCTGAAGCGGAAACGTCCCGTTTCGAGGTCGAGCGTCCCGTCCTTCTCGCATATGTCTTGCGGTTTGCAAACAGAAGGAGTTTGCAGCTTGCGATTGCGTAAGAAGCCGAGTGCTTGCGCGAAGTACAAGTCGAACATCTAACACATTATACAACCCCTTAAATAGTCAATAAATGTAAGAATTCTTCAGAATACAATGTAAGACGATGGATTGGATATTTTCGACCGTGAAGGTCAAAGACGAAAACTCAAACACACACCACAGGATTGCAAATCAATTGATATATAACAATATTGAACTATAAAGGGATGACTAACTTAAATGTTAAGCCGTGAAAAACCGTCCAAAGACAAAACAGAGAAGATTCGAAGACAAACACGTGTGCCTGATCGGAGTGTCCAGACATTTGAAAGAGGCGGATGTTTCTATACACCGGTGAGCGTACGTTTAGTTCTATCGAGGAAGCTACGCCGACTTGCTGGGGAGCAGAATATATATGAAATGATTGGTTAATTATTTTTGACATGATAAATGCGTCTATTGGTTGAAAATTGCTCGACTTACCATGTATCTGACATGCAGGAATCGGATCCCATAGTCCTGATGAACGACAGGTGACAGTATCAACAGCCGATTTAAAACCTTGTTCACACGAAACATTTGCAGTGAGCCCAACTATTGTTTCTTCAGAGTCATGTAAATGTATTGTTCCGTTTGACAACATTCGCGGTAATCCACAATCAATTGCTGCAATATATCCCAATGACAATGTTTTAGGACGATGAATGTCAGTAAATAATTATGTCAAATCGAAAACGAACGCCCAAAATATTCTGTGATTTATGCATGATAGCTTTATGATGTCACGTATATACGAGTTGAACATTGGTACGTAGGAGCCTTCGTAAATCGTGATGATGACGACAGAATAAATAAGAATAAGGTTCCAACTTTACGTCCATATTCTGACGAATCTATACGACCACAACAACCCTGCTAGAAAGTCAAACAAAAAAGTGAAAGTAAACTATGTTTTAGGAAATTAATTTTGTTTTCTATTAAAATATTTTTGAGGGGATACAAATAAAAATATTTTGTATATAATAAGAAAAACCTGCCATGTACTTTGCCGGACGGCGATTACTTTTCATAATTCACAATTAATCTGAATATGTATTTGTAAAATATTTGCATATAAAGGAAATATGCCCTGCCTCCAGGAGGCTTTGAACATGAAACATGTTATTTTCCGGTGAATTTATATTGTTCTTGTACTGTATGCCATGGCTTATATCACCATTACAGTGTAAACACATAAAATCTTCATGAAAACTCATCAGAAATCTCATCTCCATCAAATTTCAGTCAGTTCAAGATTGGTTCAGATGGAGTCAAAAACACGGCCACTAAGCCAAATTTCAGAAATCTTGTGACATGCTAGGTGCCACAAATAACATCTAAACTTTATGAAATCTTGTATTTACATAAATCTCCGTCAAGTTCATTTCAGGGTCAAAACTAATTAAAGGTTACATTTTCATCCAATTTTCATGAAAGATTATCAGCACATTCATCTCCAGCAAATTCAGGTTAGTTTAAAAACTTGGTCATCAGAGGTAAAAACTAGGTCACAAGGTCACAAGGTCAAGATTTAAAAAATCCTTTTGAACAATTTAGAGGCCATATTTTGTTATCCAATCTTTATGAATATCATCAGCTTTGTTCACCGAGAATGGGTAAAATCGGGATCAAAAGCTAGGCCACAGGGTCTCAATTTAGAAAAAAAACATTGTGAACACATTAATCTAAAATATCCAAGAGTTCCATTCAATCTTTCACAACCAATATTTTGGCTGTGTGTGTCAATGTAATGAATTAACTTGTTGATATATATATGTCAAAATAATAAAATTTCAATTTCAATTATCGTTCGTTATAGAATAAATTTTAGATCTTAAAATCTTCATTTCAAAATAAACAAATATAGGAAAATTTACGTTATTTCATTTTTATATTATAAGATTCAAGACACATACCAATGCACGTAAGTATATTCCCCCCTAAACCCAGTAAAACATTGATTATTTATGGCGTTAAAGGAAATGTCAAATTTGTTGGCTTCATTTCTCAAACTCAAAACAGTACGTAATAATACTCGTTTGAAGAGCAAATTCAGTACAGAAATGTATATATAATGATTAACAAAAGTATTCGAATCTGCATATAAGTTTCGTAACAGTAAAATATTAAGTAACAATTAATTCAATTACAATCGCTGAAATGACAAACTCCTACATTATATTCCACCGTGGCCAGTTGGTCAGCGTAAGCGATCTGCAACCTGACGTCCCGGGTTCGACCTTCAACTGCGAGAGTCATGTTGAAGGGCCCATGAGCAAGGCACATTTCCTCCCCTTCCTTTTATGCAAATGTGATCGTATTGGAATGGATTAACAGCCTTACCATCATTACGTTTAATGACATTGTAATTTGAGTCGCGAAATCGTTAACGGACAATTGAAATGGTAAACAGGTACAATGATAATTGCTAAACGTTAACACTGCATTGTACCGTATTTCATGACTTAATTGCGCAGTATTGCAAATACATTTGAACTTATTGTAAAATCTTCTGCAACACATAATTTAACATTAACTAAAACGTATTCTAAACTCTTATACTTATGGTTCTTTGAATATATCAAGAGTTGGCATAGAACAGCATGTTGACTATTCTAAGGGTTTTCAAAGCAAAACAAAACAAGAATTACGCGTAATTATATCATATGTCTCGCTTACCATACGCTTTGACTACCAAAGCAATTGTTAAAGAAAAATACGAAATGCGTGTGAAATTATTTCAGTCAATCTAATAAAGAATGAAATGTCAAATTCTTAAAGTCCTAGCAAATGCATATGTTTTATCTCAGAAAATAGACCACACGTATGTAACTATGATCCAAGTTGAAAGCTTCAAGCCCTTCTTCTTTCTGAGCAAATGTAAATCTTCGCATAATAAACCCAATAAATGTTTAAGATCAAGTTCTTCTAAGTAAAACATATATTTTGTTTCATAAAACACTTAACCGTCATTTAACACCCGATATATAATGTCATTTAACACCCGATATATAATATCAATTCCGATTAATTACATCCAATAATATCATGCGTACCTTTAATAGTACATTAAAATAAAAAAGATAATCTATTAGAAACGGTTGCGTCGAACGAATCACCTTTAAATTCCCTAAGTTATGAACAATAGTGAGGATGTAAGGTTGGAGGTGTTAATCTAATTTCTAAGTCCATAAGAAGCCATTATTGTGTAAAAGTCTGATGTAGAGTATTGGATGATGTTCAATAAGTTTGTGGAGTTTCAAAGCAATAGCATCTTTGGTTTGTGAGAAAAAGCATCGTATGCAAAGGTTGCAACGCCGACGCCGACACCGACGCACAAGTGACTGGTTTAGCTTTCATATTCTTCTAATAGTCTGGCTGAAAAAAAAAATCATTTTAGAAAGCCTTCATTTTTATGTCAAAATTACGTTACCCGTCATTCAATACCTGATGACTTCATAGCACATCCTTTTTAGGTATATGATGAACCTGGTTAATATTCGCGAATCACAAGCGATTCCATGATAATTACACAAGCACGCTTTGTGACACGTAACGATGGACCACTGTCAATAGATAAGTTGACGTTTTTCGGGTTGTTTCACAGGTGACAATGTCTCAACTGAGACTGTGTACAATGTGGACGGTATGTAGAATGTTCCTCGTCTCAAACAACATCCTTGGGTATGTGGTTTCGTCTGTCTGGAACTGTGTTGAACCTATCCGTTCAGCGTCTGTTTGGAAAAGTCTCTTCCGAACCAACTTAAGCTCTGAGCTGGTGTCGAACCTATCCGTCCGACGTCTGTTTGGAAAATTCTATAACGAACCAACTCAAACTCTGAGACGGTGTTGAACCTATCCGTTCAATGTCTGTTTATAAACTTCTCTTCCGAACCATCTCAAACTCTGAGACGGTGTTGAACCTATCCTCCGTTCAACGTCTGTTTGGAAACTTCTCTCACGAACCAACTCAAACTCTGAGCACCCTAGTGCTGAACCGATGCCGAACCACCTACATAGGTTCGAACTTCTCAAACGATGTAGGATGTTTCAGCTGATACTCCTCTGGGAGTGTGGTCTATATATGTCTAATTGACGTTCAAAGCATTGATGGAGAAATCGCAGTATTTCGTGTAAAACGAAAGCGTAGCGGATCCTCTCATTAACCTTTTAATATACATGAAACATGAAAGTAAAACTTGCATAATAATAAAACAGTTAAAAATCAATAATTTGTGTTTTATCAACGTAATCGTAACATAATTAAAGTGGATTGAGATTTTCACACTGCCGCTCTCAGAATATATCGTAATGGGAGACCAGCTAGTATATAAAGCACTTACTTCAAGAGGACGATACGGAAAATATCGAACTCAAATAGCACTAGATTAGTGGAATTTATAATAAAATAAATCAAGCGCAAGACAGACTGAACTATCATTTTTACCAACCAAAGGTAGGCTTTCTCTATTTTCCTTGGAATTCTCATTTTTTTAAATGTAAAATCTATTAGCCATGACAGGGCATAGAACCCTGTTTAAATATTCTAGTCCACAGTTCCTAGTTAAGCTAGGGATTAAAATAAGTTTAGGAAGTAAAGTAGGTAATTGGTTCTTAGCAAAGATCCCAGATTGAGATACCGAAAGAAACCGATCGATCGGTTCGGTTTAACCTGAGTAAACCATCTTCAATAAAATAAAAAAAAGTACGAAGTTCCTTTCTTCGTCAAGCGGTGGCAAACACTAGAAGAAAAAAAATGTGTTTAATGTTACTGATTTTTTAGACGCAGAAGACAAGGGATGATATATCAGGTACCATAGGATTGAGGATGTTGGTTTAAGCCTTCCAAACACAGGCATATCGAGTTAAAAAGAAAGCATAAGTTCCAAAAGCTATGAATTAGACACAATACTCTCCCCCATTTGAACTAAAGCGTATTGGAGAGCATCGAACGATACATATTAATACTGCTAACCGCCACAACCATTCTATTCAAAAATAAAAAGAAACAAATCCGCCAATATGGTCACAGAGGGAGACTCTCGATCGATAGATTTTGAGTAAAACCAATCTGTAAAGACTCACCACTTAGCATCACAAACAATTCTAGTGGACAGCCGTCAATATTCGGTGATACGAGAGGCAACATCTTCAGAAAAATGCTTCTCTGTAATGGAACGCTGGATAACATTCAAAAGTGAAGATGTAGCAATGGCGGGTTGGGGTGAAAACGTCAACCCAGGCTGTTGAAACAAAATGTTTTCCCGAAAAGGAAAGCGACGAGGAACATTAGCGAAGCAACCTAGTAGGTCATTGGACTGCATCCTGTGAGTCGAAAAGGGGCTATAAGTATAATTATGCACTGCTGAGAGCACTGGATTTTCTGAAGCAAGATTAGGATCAACACGAACGGGAGGAAGGCATACCCGAACAGAGATTCCAATTGAGAGTCGGTGCGTCCACTGCCCACGCTGCAGTGTCGAACATCGGTGACAGATAGAGCGGAAACTGATGATTCGCTTTGGTGACAAAGAGACACAAACGGTGTCACGAAACGGAAAAACAGAGAGTGAAATTGTGTCTGATTCACGGTACACACCGCAGGCAAGACTGTTACCAGACACACTGTCCGTCAAAACATTGAGGCGACCCGGGACAAGCGTGACTAGAAGGTCAAGAGACATTTCCCGGCAACAAAAGATGTGAATGAGTTCTCCCCTTACCTGCGTATGCAGACAATAAACAGTTGTATTGACAACGAATTCATCCCTCAACTCCAACTTGTTTATATGACATCAACTCTCAACACTTGACCAAACTCCCTGAGCTTTGAGGTCAAGTGGCTCTAGGTGCAGAAACAGATCCAGAGATGGTGTGAACAGGGGGTGGGGAATGTTGAAGTCCATTTAAAGTACAGGTTGAGCCACTATTGAAGAGATTGGCCTTAACTAAAATCCGTCAGTAATATCTTTCACTCCAGTGTGTCCACATCGGAGGCCATAGTTGAAGACAAACGAACTGAAGGGACCTCAAATGCAACTACCGAGACAGACTAGATCTGCGGCTACATTTAAGGATCCCAGTAAGGACAGAACTTACCCAGCCGTTACTGACTCCCGCGCTAGGTAGAGTTGGATACGCATAGAAGAGCCCATACTCTGGCCTAGGGGAATCGAGCCACACCTATATTGGTGTGAACGGGCCTATCCCCGAACGTGGATTCCTTCGCGGGGATAAGATCTGACATATTTGGGTTGAGAAGAAGACGCAACTGAGGTCCGAGTATGCAGAGAAAGGCGCCTACTAAACCGATTATTTTCGTGAAGACTGTCGGGGCAGACTTGAATCCGACGGGAATGACTCTCAACTGAAACACTTCACCATTTACCACGAACCGCAGGTTTTTCCTCAAAGAAGGAGCAATCGGTACGTGGTAAAAGGAATCTGTCTAATCTAGAGAAACCATCCGTTCGCCTTCCTTAATGGAGCGAAATCTTTCTGTTTAGAACTTCTCAGTCGTATTAGATCGTTTAAGAGCAAAGAGATCTATAACGGGCCTCCAACGTTCGCTTGGGTACTAGAAAGGGACGGCTGTACAAATCAAAGTGTATGGTTTTGTACCCTCTCTATTGCGTTCTTTGTCAAGAGTGTCACAGTGACTCCAAACAAAGCTGGTGTCGGCTCGAGAGATCGATTGGAGCGGCTGCTAAGGGAAGAGGGTAAATTAATGTAATAAAACATCCCTGTTTTATCACGGACAAATTCCAAGACTGATTTCCCTCCGTTCCTTCAGAAGATAAGGCACTATCGGCTTCGGGATAGCAAAAGAGAGGAGCGCATCCGTAGAGCGAGGATTTAGGAGCGAACTCAATTTAGACCCCGTAAAACGAGGCTTTTGTTCCTTTGGATGGTTAGATCAAGTCTGAGCAGTAGGCATTGACCCTTATGGCTTAGCATGTCGGGTCGACTTTTGTATTTTGACTGGCTGAAGTTTCTAACATAAAAAATGTAGCTTCTGCCCTGTTCAAAAGAAGACGCCGCCTGAGCGGATAAGTCGGAAGTAGGAACGGCCACTTCCCTTCGACCAAGCTGACGTGCACACATCTAGAGATCTGGAAGTCTGTAACTGTTCAAGCAATCTGTCTCCATTATTTGCCTGGATAGGTATTGTTTTTGACGGGGAAGCGCTTAGTCCGGCAGAAAAGGCATCATCGTCTAAAGGGGGACCTTTAAAGGAAAGCTTTCCTTTGACGCTGCATAGTAGCCGAGGGACACCTACTCCTTAAATGCACCCACTGGGACCGACTATGCTGACGGGCACAAAAACTAGTCTGTAACTGCTTTAGCAATCTGCCTACATTATTGACCTTTGGGAAAGAATGCCGAGAAGGGGATTTCTCTGCTGTTAACTTCTCTAGTCCGGATAGAGTAAGCTGCAGGAAGCACCCGAAATACTTCACTGAATGCCTTCTCTCGAGTTTAGCGTTCTAGGGCAGATCTAGGGTCTGAAGCTGGGTAAATGTGATTACCTTCATCTACGTCAGAGGAGTGAACATGGCAGGGATTCCTCACAGGAGCCTATGGTTTATTCTAGGCAGACACGTAGAATGCCTACTCTCAAAGAGAAGAAATATTTATGTCTGTAGAAAGAAGGGTAAATCATCTCTCTCAACAGACCTGATAGATTGTTTGTAGTCATGTAAAATTGGCGGGGAGCAATCTCTGGCTACATATGACACTACACTTATTCCCACTGTCCGGCGATGATAAGACTTGTGACATTTCATGATCATAAATCGGCGCCCGGTATTTAATATTAGAAAGCCGGTGACCGGGAGTGTGTGGTTGTGTTCTGTGTCAGGTTGTCGGTGGCCGGTGAACATGAACTTAACTGGCCAATAGTTGATGGTCGGTGGCCGGTGGTAGAAAACGACTCCAAAAACTATAAAATGAAGGTCATTGGCATTTGAGTAACACTATATGTAAGTAACTAGTTACTTTTCCTATTTCTCTATCCGGTTACCGGTGGTCTGAACTTGGCGAGCGAGAATCCACATAAACAGCCTGAGACTGACGCACAGCGCGTTTGTTCAAATTCGGTTGACCAACTTCCTCCTCTCGGAAGGAACAGCCGAAACTGCTAGATGGACAACCGCCAACGACAGAAAGATTTTAGCTCTTACGATTTCGCCCTTTAAACGGAATTAGCTTTCTGAAAACCAATCAAATTCTGATTCAGAAGAGGAAACAAATTATTTCGATATTGCGCTCTTCTTCCTACTAGAGAAGGTTCTGCGAGCGGAGGCCTTCGCGTTGCCCCTTTTCAGACTTAGGCATGACAACAATACAATAATTAAAATTCAATGCAAAAAAAGTGACTGAGCTAAACTGCTTGATTCTAAAATAGGTGATATAAAACGCAATACACAATAAAGTCTGATAGTAATATGTTAACAAAGTATACAATAGATGAAGGTAAATATACAATCGAGAGAAGTGAAATACAAGAAAGATTAAAATATCCGAAAGTTTATCATTGAACTAGACAGGAACTTTAATAAGAGCACCGTCTGAGGGAGCTAAACGCTACTCTGATTTCATTCTTTTACGCTTTACTTATTCTAAATTAAAAAAATCAAATATTTAGTATATTACTGATTTTCTATTTCTAGAAACAGTGACCCTTTCCCATTTTTGATCCTTGAACTGGAGCCAATGAACGCAAAAAAAAAACATTCCGAATAACAGATCTTCATAAATATGTATTGCGCACATAATAATTTGGTTTCATAAGCCCAACTGTAACTTAAAATATTGACTTTATTGCCGTTTTGCTATTGTTAGTAGCAGTGACAAAGGCATTGACCGCAGGAGACCCCAGCATACAATCCCATTAAAGATCTCACTACAAAAATGTAACATTATGTCAAGTTTAACTAGAGCTATTGAATATATTACCATTTTTCTATTTTTAGTATTAATACCATTAACATTAATCCCCGAATCCCTTAAACAAAATTCAATTAAAGATCTTAATATATACATCCTATACACTTGTCTTGGTTTCATTATGTTCACAGAAACTCAAAGCACTTAAGTGCTGACGGCCTAGGGCCTGAAGGAAGGTTGGAGAAGTAGAGAAAATGTAAAAGGAAATAACAAATTGCAGCTTATGTTTATGTATTTATTGTTAAGAAGTTGAAAGACCATATAAAAAATGAAAATATTGTGAAACTGCCAATTTGAAATAAGGAGGACCCTTTTGGCACTATATCGCTCACCTAGGTGCAAAAGCTCACAAGTAGACACATTTAAGACATGTAGAATCAAAGGAAAATTTGATAGCAGATTTAGGCAAAATATATTGAAGTTTCTGCCTTATTATATTGAAAAATAGTTAAATTTACTTCCATCAAGTTGTCATAAATCTCTAAAGCATGTGCTAGACTGGGAGAAAGTGTTTAAACAATGCAAAACAATTATTCTGACAAAGATTAAAAGTGCAACCTCCAAGTGTTATCAAGATCTTCCTTCATTTGGCCTAGTGACCTATGTTCCGATATGACCCATATTTAAACATTCTGACCAAGTTTCAAGCTGCTGAAGCAAAGAATGCGGCCTCCAGAGTATTAACAAGATTTTCTTTCAATTTGGCCTATAGTAGTGACCTACTTCTTAACCCGGTATGACCAATATTCAACTTGGCGTAGATATCATAAAGATTATCATTCAGACCGAATTTAAAGAAAATGTAGCTTCTACAGTGTTGTCAAGATTTTCCTTCAATTTGGTCTAGTGACCTTGCTTTTGAACAGACATGACCAATATTCAAACTTGGCCTTCATCAAGAAAAACATTCGGGTACAGTTTCAACATGCTCAAGTTAAAAAATGCAGTCTCTAGAGTGTTAACAAGATTTCCATTCAATTTCGCCTAGTGACCTAGTTTCTGACCAAATATGACCCATATTCGAACTTGACTTAAATATCATTAAGACAAACATTCTTACGAGAACGCCTTAGATACCTCCACAGCGCTTTCGGGCATCTGCACAGCGCGATCGGGTCGCCCGGTTGAGGGAGAGGTTGGCGTTTGCACACTACCGCTTCAAGTTAGTTATTGATGCATTGGTGGCTGAAGAGGAGAGGCATGGTCTCATTCACTTCACTGCCACTCTCCCTCTCTTGGTGGTACTGCCCTCTCCTTCTCATTCAGCCTTCACTTCTTTTCTAGGGCATCTTGTAGTACAATTACTCTGACACGTGTGTGATAAACTATACGTTAAATTGTTACATTCTGTTAAGACCGCGACTGGAGAATCTGATGAATGATGCGATGATCCGGCCTTTATAACCTGCGAGCCCCAGTGGGTGGTCGGACAGATGCCAGCCTATCCCCGGTCAATGTCGGCCCGATTTCCGGCCGGGCTATGTTGGCACGTCGCTCGCCCGATATGTGTGATGCCCGGCCCGGTCATCGGCCAGGCATCAACAGATTACTATGCGATCAGTCTGCGATGAGTTTTTAAGTCCGAGTTTAAATAATCTCGATGCCCCAGAGGAGTTCCGTAGGGTTCCTGTCGAAAATGCCTAGAAATTCGCCACAAACTGTTCGCAAGGTAATTGTGACTGTGGTTTAATAAGTAATACTAGGTAAGCTATTTTTTTTATTCATAAATATACTTTTGAAAAAGATATATATATAGTAACCGATAATTTAACCTCTATTTTCCAAGTGGAAGAAGGGTACACATTTGGTAAATGCCAGAATTATAGGATTTGTCAAGGGAGCATAACTTCAGATGCTGAAGACATGGTAAAGTTACATCACCATACCTCATTGGCCGGCTTGCAAATGACATGAACTAACAACAACAAATTGTCAGTAGAAAAGTTTTTATTTTGAACTATGGTATTGTTTCAGTATTATTTTACAAATAATTTCAGTGAAAAGTTATCGTTTTATCAGTCAATTCAGAGACTTTAAATGTCTAGCGATAAAAGATGGATGCCTCTTTCAAACGTTTTCAGACGTTTTCAGACAATCCTTGATGAGCATTGGGGAACTAGAGTCAAATTAACAAGTTTTTAAGGATCTAACCACGGGCTACATAACTACAGGATAAAATACACTTTAACATTGGTTTAGTAACCGAAGAACACACTGAGAAGTTTTAATAAAGTCCTGGGCACAACGAATCGTACGAAATGTTGTCGTGGTAGACCCATTGCTTTTCTGTCGTGGCCAGATCTTGCAACATGCCCGAAATCTATTTCAAGTGGTAGCAAAGGCTACGGCACATTAAAGAGGGTTTGCAAAGGGGACGAGAAAATAAAAAATGATACGACGAGGGTGTGTCGCATGTCAATCTTGTGACAGTTGCGAGACCATCGTGAGTTGTCGGGCATTGTCGGGTGCTGTTTTTCACGTGATCATGTCTTTGTTCACTCGTGGGATGAGCGTGGGACATTCGTTCGATAGTTGAACAACAGCAGTGAGTCACTCATGGCGCGCTGGTGCGTCCGTTTTCCGACTATATAACGAGGTCTGGTCTGTTGCCTGCCATTTGCTCTCGAAATTTCTTTGTGGAAACATCGAAGTTCTGTCCAAATATTTGACAGTTGTAACTTAATTTAATTCAATGTTTTGCAAATTTATTTTGTTTATGTTTGTTTATTTGGGATTGAACGCCACTTTTAACATTATATCAGTTATATCATGGCGACAGTTCAGTTATTCATGATCCCTGGGGAAAACAAACCAGTACTAGGCTCGAAAATGTGCCTTGCATTCCACCATTACCGTTGTTCCGCGACTGGGGATCGAACCCGGGACGCCCGGTCTCAAATCCCCGACGCTAACTTGCAAATTTAACAAAGTTTGTATCCAGAATGATTCCCGAGAAGAAAACAAACAAGAGAAAGATGGTAACAGTGGCTGATGTGCACCAGACAGAGGAGCCCCTATCCAAGCTGATGAAGATGATGACACGGATGATGACTCGCTGACTGCCAGTGACCCTGCTGACCTCGTATCTGAGACTGGGGCTAAGACAGAGGAGGAGCCTGCAGGCGGCAAGGCAAATGCGGGCCGTCGTTGAAACTGCCGGCGTCCGATGCGGACCACGCAGCACCAACGTCCGCTCACAGGAACTTGTAGGCGCCGTCAAACACCAGCAGGACTATCGAGAAGTACCCCTTGATCTTGTAGGGCCCGGTGCCGGCATCTTAGGTGCCTTGATGGCTACATGTTTGCAATCGATGGCCAAACAGCAATGCCTCTGAATCGGTCGGCCACTTGGCACCATCCATCAGGTGTGCACTGCGGGTCTGCATCATGTCTCCAACGTATTCATCAACGATGGCCAAAAGGCAGCCTCCGGAACGAAACGTGAGATGGTGTTTAGGTGGACACAGAGGGAGTATACAATGCTGCAATAACTGCTCCCTGTGTCCATACAGCACAGGTGATGGCCAGCTTCACCTCAGGCTCAAAAGGGTGCTGCAGCCTCGAAGACCGGCCCTTGATGATACATGCAAGGCTCCAATCGCTTAACCTCAAGATGTCACCGACAGATTCCCGTTTCAATTTTTGCATCAGAGTACTATACTACCGAAACACCAGGCGCTGCTCGATCCGCGGACGAGTCAACCAACGACGGGGGTTTTTGCCGGTTCTGTGCTGCTCTAGGGCCCGAATCAACGCCAACAACACTATATTATGCTCGCGTTCGAGTTCCGCCTGACGCCCCGTAATCAGTCTTACGCTAAGGTGGAATAATCCTCATCTATCAGCGAATATAAAGTTTTTATTTCCAAGCGTTCATTGCTGACCAACGATTTGCCAAATCTTTTCTGTCGTGTCGTAGCAAAAAATGCTTCGTAGGTTCGCCTTAACTAACGACGCAGACGCCGACGACGCTTGTGTGAGCATAAATCATTCTACATCTATAAACACTAACGTTTTGCTCAATAACATTCAAATAAATCAATATGTTTCAATACAATTTTGGATATCTTATTTGTTACTAAAACCATAAAAAAAAAATTGTTTGCAACATTTTACAAACGCAATTTAACGACTTTGTATATCCAACTCCATGTAAATGTCGGTAAGCGAAGAAGACCCTTTTATTGTTTACTAAACAAAAGGGTCGCTTAAGCATGAAGGAAAAGGTTAATAAAGAATTCGCTTATTGAAGGAATGCATGATCCACCATATTCATTGTTATTGTAATGAGTTTCTTTAAATATTTAATTTGTTTATATGTGTGCCTTATATGGTATCAAACCCTATGCCTAGTACTATTTGATTACTATTTCCGTTGTTCCAAATATACAGGTTACCCTATCGTAAAGTCGATCTTATATCAAAAAGCCTAACGTAAGACAGCGCGTTCAACTGTTTTAGTGCTTTCCAATAAAACAAAAATCTCTGTATTTGTTTAAGTGTAAACAAGGGTCATAAGCAGCAAGATATTAAATTAAGCGTAATCTTGCTAAATTGTGTGGTACTCCTGAACACAACAGGACAGTTTGAAATAGTTATGTCAAAAAGTTAGCTGGTACGAAAAATTAACCGAGATTTTAAGTCATAAATGGATCTTAATTAAAAGAAAATCCTTGACAGAGTAACCTTCTATTGTCTACAAATGGGGATTATAATGGTAAACGAGTATTCCAAATTTCCCAGCAATATAGCAAAGGGTAAAGTCAATAATTTAATTTTATTCTGATACAATGTATTTTCTTAGTCGAAAAAGGGCCATAATTCTGAAAAAAAAAAAAATTCGTAGATTTATGTTCTCTTGTCTGAAGGTATTGACGGTAAATAAGTATCGCATGTTTATAGGTAATATTTCAAGGTTTTTACAAACAAACATAACCATGTTCAATGTACATCAAGTCGAAATAGAGCAATAATACTAACAACAATCTTCACAGAGCTATGCACTTTTGTCTGTTGATGGAAGTAATTATTGTAAATAAGTTTTGTAAGTGTATATGGTATCGAAAAGTGACATCATTCTTACAAAAACTGTACTCTTGTCTGTTGATATAGGTAACGATGGTAACAAGAATTGAACATGTTTAAGCAATGTATCTTAGGGTTTTGAAACAAAATCAGGTGGTACAGAAACCTTAACGAATGTGTGACGCAAACGCTGACGACGAGGCCATTAGGATTGCTAGCATTTTCTTCGAAAAGTCAAAGTAAAAATAGTATAACTTCTTTTAAAAAAAGGTTGAGATAAAGAAAAAAAAAGTTAATTGTAGACAATAAGTAGTTCCATATCGAGGTAATAGTGAATCAATGGTATTTTAGCGTCATTTAAACCAGACCTTATACTTCTCTGCAATTACAAAATTAATGCTTATATAGATACGATGACTGTCTAATTTTTGGTTCGTAAACCCATTCTTTTCCCGAGAGTTATGCATATATAAAAGTTGGTCTCTTTTGATGTTACAGTTCCGGTCACCCTGGTCTTTATTTGTTATGTGATTTCATCTTCCCAAAATGAAATTATGCAGGAAATGTGCTAACTCTCGATATAAGAATAAGACGTATGGCTCAAACTAGCCATTTTTTTCTTTGTGACAAAGGTAAAGTTAACAACAACCAACATTCTGTATCACCTTTATACCATGACAAACGTTTTCTTTAATTTAGGTCAAAGGTCAATGTCAAGTTATATCGGCCTAATTTTCATCCACGACATACCAAATGTAGTGACTCAATGTGCTCAAGCTTTTTGATTCACAACACACCATCGCTAAGAACATCTACATGTAATTGCACGTAGCTTACACAGAATACGCGGTAAAGGTATAAAGCTAAAAACACATACCAGTGCATGAAAGTCCATCACCGCTAAACCCTGTATCACACTGACAAACAAACGAACCGTTAGTATTTGTACAACTAGCATCAGAATGACATGGAATTGAGTTGCATTCATTGATATCTGTCAAAATAAAATGGTAAACATGTATATACGTATCTAAGGTAGTTAATAAACCAATTGATTCGACTTCACATCAATTAAAGAACTATGATTTCAATGGTGAATAGTATACAGGGTATGCTAAATAATAACGTGTTTTATCAAACAGTTAGTTAGATTTAAATAATACTTTGAAGTGAATAGATTACATATACCGTTTTCATATGTTCATAATATTATCATCTTTTGGATCTTACAGATAATATTAGAAATGTGCATGAGAGTAGGTAAATTAAATTTATAAAGGGTTTTCTAATTTGATATACCAATATGTATTGATGCACCTTTCAACATAAACGAATATCACTATTTTTTAAGTAAAACCCCTTGTTCTGAGAAGAAAATGGTTGAAACAAGCATGTACATGTAAATACTTCCAATATGTAAAGTAAATATGACTACGTCCAAGTTGAAAAGATTGATGGTTTGGCGTTTTACGCCGCTTTCAACAATTTTTCAGTTATATCACGGCGTTTCCTGTGTAATTTACCAGTACTTCTGTTCCATTTAGCGCCAAGGCAGGCAGCCATTTCTACGTTTTTTTTAAAGTCTTCGGTATGACTCGGCCGGGGATCGAACCTGCGACCTCCATCACTAGAGGCAGACACTCTACCACTTCATCATCGAGACGGTAAGATGAAAGAACAATGATATTTAAATAGATATAGAGCGAAGAGACAGATGCTACCAATACGACACGTACAAATGAATACGTGCCAGGTGAAATGAGCAATTATATTTAAATAGATATAGAGCGATATTAACCATTAAGTTAAGTAAATGTCAATACGTCCCTGGTGAAAAGAACAATGCTATTTAAATAGATAAAGAGCGAGGAGACAGATGCTACCAGTATGTTAAGTAAATGTGAATACGTCCCATATAAAAAGAACAATGATATTTTAATATATATAGAGCGAAGAGATAGATGCTACCAATACGTTAAGTAAATGTGATTACGTCCCTAATGAAAAGAACAATGATGTCTAAATAGATATAGAGCGCAGAGACACATGATTCAAATATGTTAAGTAAATGTGAATACGTCCCAATCCTGATGAAATGAACAATGCTATTTAAATAGATATAGAGCGAAGAGACAGATTCTACCAGTACGTTAAGTTAATTTGAATAAGTCCCTGAAGAAAGGAACAATGATTTTCAAATATGTATAGAGCGATACGATAGATGCTACCAATATGTTAAGTAAATGTGAATACGTCCTAGATGAAAATAACATAATGATATATAGTTGAAGATACATGTGTAGTGTTGAGCAACAGATGGTACCAATGTGCAAAACAAATGTGATTACACACCAGATAAAAATAAATTCATGATATTTAAATACATACAGTCAATAGGTTAAAAAATGTGAATACACCCAATATTACAACAACATAATGAGATATGAAGGCTGAGCCGTATTATGTCGTTTGAACGTTACTAAATATGTCTGCGTGATTAATAAACATCCCTCTTCTACATCAACATGAAATGATGTCATATATTGACTTTGATTTTAGGCGTCAGTGACGTATCAATCTATGTGATTAGCCAAATATAGATAGTAAGCATTCATAACGGCCACATCAGTTGGCATATTTGCATTATGCTAAACTAAACATGTCATATTGTCATGTGTTAGTAATTTAGGGGGTTTCAATATTAAACGACAGTCACCTTTCACAATAATATATATCTTGTTCTTGACAAAGGTGTTGTTACAATATTACTTAACCTTTTTGGATTTTCTATGTTAAAACAGAGTATAACTATATGAGTTGTATATTTTTCAAATCACTTTTGAACATTACAACAAACAGACTGAGCTACACATTTAATTTAGAACTTAAAAGTTAAACTACTTCTAAATATATAACATAGATATAAAGCACCGGTTAACATGCTCATCTGTTGCTGATAACGAATGTTAATATGAGTACAGACCTGTGCATATTAACCCATTGCCCGTATATCCAGGAAAACAGTCACACACTGATGTCTCATTCACATATGAACAGTTTGCATAGGCACTGCAGACGTTTCGATGACAAAAGTCAAAGTCTGAAATGGAGGGGTTAACGGTTTCCGGTGAAAGTTTACTCACAGACTAGCTATGTGACAAACAGAACAACCTCATATTCATTTTGTTTTCAGAAATTCTATGGCAACCAAAAATGCGTTTTTCGAACAAGTAGCGTGACAACACTTCTTGCAAAAGTTACACAAAGTATTCCAAAATAGTTAGTTTACTATTTGGAAACTATACTAAGCAAGTAAACATAATTTATCATTGCATAATTTAAAAATAAAATTCTCAAAAGTTAGTAAATTAGTCAGTAGAACAATATCAAATCAAAAGTACACGCAAGCAGAAAAACTATGTGCTCATGTGTCGGTATATAGTTCTTCCATATAACATACATTGTGGAATATCTATTGCGTGAAAGTGACATCTCGGTAATTAGAAATATGAAACACATTTGAAACATGTGATCTATATGTTTTAAAACAATGCCTAGATATGCAGGTGAACAGACATTTAATTCGTTCCACGACCAAACCAACATTTTGAACTGTACGTAATTTATCGACTCAGATCAGCCTGCGTAGTTCGCGAAGGCTAATCCGGACCTACACATTCAGTCTCAGAGGAATAGAGGTATAGATTAAATCATTCTAAAACAGAAAATCTACAGGAAGTTAACATTGTATATCTGAGTTATACTACGCGGCATGTTTATGCTGATCTGGGTCGACACTTACGCAGTGGCCATACTGTTGGTTTACTTGCGGAATGGCTTATGTAAATGGTTAACCATTTGTTGAGCCCGTCAGTGATAACAATCCGTACCAGTTAGCATTCATAAATATCGTTTGCTCCGATCACCCTGTTCATCTGCTCAGTCGTATCATAATATACACAACATTACATTACCTTCTAATAAGCTTGCGTCAGTAAAATGGGAACACTGTAGATGATGATAAGTCTTTGTGGATACACAGTTTAATCTTGATCATAAGCTACACTGTTAACAAAAGCCAACTTGTACCTGTTCATGAGCTCAATTAATGTTATATTAATAAAATGTTAATAAATATAAATACAAACCGTTACATTGAAAAGCATCACCAAACAATCCAAAATTACACAGGCATCCAAAGTAACCTGGGATTTCAAAGCAGATTCCGATCGGATCACATACCAGTTGAGTGGTGCACTCTTTAATTTCTGTTAGTAAATGGAGATTGTCTAATAGATTAAACATATGCACACAGAGCTAATCTGTCTCTTTGCGTTTGAATCGTATAAAAGGTTTGGAAATAAAATAAGAATGTCAGAAGTCTTACTCTAATCAACATATAGGACTGATAATTGCGATGGTATTATGCAATTACTCGAAATGTCAACAATTTCCCACTTACAACTCTTTAAAATCATCTACATGTAGGAAAATATAAAATATTTGTTTTCTCTATTTGCTCGTTAAAGCGAATCATTCGTGACATTATTAACAAATTAAAGAATTACTAGAATACTGATAGTAATTGATTTTGTTTCATGCTAGAAGGTACATAATGTTGCACGTCGCTCGCCCGATATGTGTGATGCCCGGCCCGATCATCGGCCAAGCATCAACAGATTACTATGCGATCAGTTTGCGATGAGTTTTTAAGTCCGAGTTTAAATAATCTCGATGCCCCAGAGGAGTTCCGTAGGGTTCGTGTCGAAAATGCCTAGAAATTCGCCACAATCTGTTCGCAAGGTAATTGTGACTGTGGTTTAATAAGTAATACTAGGTAAGCTATTTTTTTTTATTCATAAATATACTTTTGAAAAAGATATATATATAGTAACCGATAATTTAACCTCTATTTTCCAAGTGGAAGAAGGGTACACATTTGGTAAATGCCAGAATTATAGGATTTGTCAAGGGAGCATAACTTCAGATGCTGAAGACATGGTAAAGTTACATCACCATACCTCATTGGCCGGCTTGCAAATGACATGAACTAACAACAACAAATTGTCAGTAGAAAAGTTTTTATTTTGAACTATGGTATTGTTTCAGTATTATTTTACAAATAATTTCAGTGAAAAGTTATCGTTTTATCAGTCAATTCAGAGACTTTAAATGTCTAGCGATAAAAGATGGATGCCTCTTTCAAACGTTTTCAGACGTTTTCAGACAATCCTTGATGAGCATTGGGGAACTAGAGTCAAATTAACAAGTTTTTAAGGATCTAACCACGGGCTACATAACTACAGGATAAAATACACTTTAACATTGGTTTAGTAACCGAAGAACACACTGAGAAGTTTTAATAAAGTCCTGGGCACAACGAATCGTACGAAATGTTGTCGTGGTAGACCCATTGCTTTTCTGTCGTGGCCAGATCTTGCAACATGCCCGAAATCTATTTCAAGTGGTAGCAAAGGCTACGGCACATTAAAGAGGGTTTGCAAAGGGAACGAGAAAATAAAAAATGATACGACGAGGGTGTGTCGCATGTCAATCTTGTGACAGTTGCGAGACCATCGTGAGTTGTCGGGCATTGTCGGGTGCTGTTTTTCACGTGATCATGTCTTTGTTCACTCGTGGGATGAGCGTGGGACATTCGTTCGATAGTTGAACAACAGCATTGAGTCACTCATGGCGCGCTGGCGCGTCCGTTTTCCGACTATATAACGAGGTCTGCCATTTGCTCTCGAAATTTCTTTGTGGAAACATCGAAGTTCTGTCCAAATATTTGACAGTTGTAACTTAATTTAATTCAATGTTTTGCAAATTTATTTTGTTTATGTTTGTTTATTTGGGATTGAACGCCACTTTTAACATTATATCAGTTATATCATGGCGACAGTTCAGTTATTCATGATCCCTGGGGAAAACAAACCAGTACTAGGATCGAAAATGTGCCTTGCATTCCACCATTACCGTTGTTCCGCGACTGGGGATCGAACCCGGGACGCCCGGTCTCAAATCCCCGACGCTAACTTGCAAATTTAACAAAGTTTGTATCCAGAATGACTCCCGAGAAGAAAACAAACAAGAGAAAGATGGTAACAGTGGCTGATGTGCACCAGACAGAGGAGCCCCTATCCAAGCTGATGAAGATGATGACACGGATGATGACTCGCTGACTGCCAGTGACCCTGCTGACCTCGTATCTGAGACTGGGGCTAAGACAGAGGAGGAGCCTGCAGGCGGCAAGGCAAATGCGGGCCGTCGTTGAAACTGCCGGCGTCCGATGCGGACCACGCAGCACCAACGTCCGCTCACAGGAACTTGTAGGCGCCGTCAAACACCAGCAGGACTATCGAGAAGTACCCCTTGATCTTGTAGGGCCCGGTGCCGGCATCTTAGGTGCCTTGATGGCTACATGTTTGCAATCGATGGCCAAACAGCAATGCCTCTGAATCGGTCGGCCACTTGGCACCATCCATCAGGTGTGCACTGCGGGTCTGCATCATGTCTCTAACGTATTCATCAACGATGGCCAAAAGGCAGCCTCCGGAACGAAACCTGAGATGGTGTTTAGGTGGACACAGAGGGAGTATACAATGCTGCAATAACTGCTCCCTGTGTCCATACAGCACAGGTGATGGCCAGCTTCACCTCAGGCTCAAAAGGGTGCTGCAGCCTCGAAGACCGGCCCTTGATGATACATGCAAGGCTCCAATCGCTTAACCTCAAGATGTCACCAGGCGCTGCTCGATCCGCGGACGAGTCAACCAACGACGGGGGTTTCGCCGGTCCTGTGCTGCTCTAGGGCCCGAATCAACGCCAACAACACTATATTATGCTCGCGTTGGAGTTCCGCCTGACGCCCCCTCATCAGTCTTACGCTAAGGTGGAATAATCCTCATCTATCAGCGAATATAAAGTTTTTATTTCCAAGCGTTCATTGCTGACCAACGATTTGCCAAATCTTTTCTGTCGTGTCGTAGCAAAAAATGCTTCGTAGGTTCGCCTTAACTAACGACGCAGACGCCGACGACGCTTGTGTGAGCATAAATCATTCTACATCTATAAACACTAACGTTTTGCTCAATAACATTCAAATAAATCAATGTGTTTCAATACAATTTTGGATATCTTATTTGTTACTAAAACCATAAAAAATATGTTTGCAACATTTTACAAATGCAATTTAACGACTTTGTATATCCAACTCCATGTAAATGTCGGTAAGCGAAGAAGACCCTTTTATTGTTTACTAAACAAAAGGGTCGCTTAAGCATGAAGGAAAAGGTTAATAAAGAATTCGCTTATTGAAGGAATGCATGATCCACCATATTCATTGTTATTGTAATGAGTTTCTTTAAATATTTAATTTGTTTATATGTGTGCCTTATATGGTATCAAACCCTATGCCTAGTACTATTTGATTACTATTTCTGTTGTTTCAAATATACAGGTTACCCCATCGTAAAGTCGATCTTATATCAAAAAGCCTTCCGTAAGACAGCGCAGCGCGTTCAACTGTGTTAGTGCTTTCCAATAAAACAAAACGTTTTGCAGTAAAAGGCAAAACAAAAATCTCTGTATTTGTTTAAGTGTAAACAAGGGTCATAAGCAGCAAGATATTAAATTAAGCGTAATCTTGCTAAATTGTGTGGTACTCCTGAACACAACAGGACAGTTTAAAATAGTTATGTCAAAAAGCTGGTACGAAAAATTAACCGAGATTTTAAGTCATAAATGGATCTTAATTAAAAGAAAATCCTTGACAGAGTAACCTTCTATTGTCTACAAATGGGGATTATAATGGTAAACGAGTATTCCAAATTTCCCAGCAATATAGCAAAGGGTAAAGTCAATAATTTAATTTTATTCTGATACAATGTATTTTCTTAGTCGAAAAAGGGCCATAATTCTGAAAAAAAAAAAAAAAAATCATAGATTTATGTTCTCTTGTCTGAAGGTATTGACGGTATTGACGGTAAATAAGTATCGCATGTTTATAGGTAATATTTCAAGGTTTTGACAAACAAACATAACCAAGTTCAATGTACATCAAGTCGAAATAGAGCAATAATACTAACAACAATCTTCACAGAGCTATGCACTTTTGTCTGTTGATGGAAGTAATTATTGTAAATAAGTTTTGTAAGTGTATATGGTATCGAAAAGTGACATCATTCTTACAAAAACTGTACTCTTGTCTGTTGATATAGGTAACGATGGTAACAAGAATTGAACATGTTTAAGCAATGTATCTTAGGATTTTGAAATAAAATCAGGTGGTACAGAAAACTTAACGAATGTGTGACGCAAACGCTGACGACGAGGCCATTAGGATTGCTAGCATTTTCTTCGAAAAGTCAAAGTAAAAATAGTATAACTTCTTTTAAAAAAAGGTTGAGATAAAGAAAAAAAAAGTTAATTGTAGACAATAAGTAGTTCCATATCGAGGTAATAGTGAATCAATGGTATTTTAGCGTCATTTAAACCAGACCTTATACTTCTCTGCAATTACAAAATTAATGCTTATATAGATACGATGACTGTCTAATTTTTGGTTCGTGACGCATTCTTTTCCCGAGAGTTATGCATATATAAAAGTTGGTCTCTTTTGATGTTACAGTTCCGGTCACCCTGGTCTTTATTTGTTATGTGATTTCATCTTCCCAAAATGAAATTATGCAGGAAATGTGCTAACTCTCGATATAAGAATAAGACGTATGGCTCAAACTACCCATTTTTTTCTTTGTGACAAAGGTAAAGTTAACAACAACCAACATTCTGTATCACCTTTATACCATGACAAACGTTTTCTTTAATTTAGGTCAAAGGTCAATGTCAAGTTATATCGGCCTAATTTTCATCCACGACATACCAAATTTAGTAACTCAATGTGCTCAAGCTTTTTGATTCATAACACACAATCGCTAAGAACATCTACATGTAATTGCACGTAGCTTACACAGAATACGCGGTAAAGGTATAAAGCTAAAAACACATACCAGTGCATGAAAGTCCATCACCGCTAAACCCTGTATCACACTGACAAACAAACGAACCGTTAGTATTTGTACAACTAGCATCAGAATGACATGGAATTGAGTTGCATTCATTGATATCTGTCAAAATAAAATGGTAAACATGTATATACGTATCTAAGGTAGTTAATAAACCAATTGATTCGACTTCACATCAATTAAAGAACTATGATTTCAATGGTGAATAGTATACAGGGTATGCTAAATAATAACGTGTTTTATCAAACAGTTAGTTAGATTTAAATAATACTTTGAAGTGAATAGATTACATATACCGTTTTCATATGTTCATAATATTATCATCTTTTGGATCTTACAGATAATATTAGAAATGTGCATGAGAGTAGGTAAATTAAATTTATAAAGGGTTTTCTAATTTGATATACCAATATTTATTGATGCACCTTTCAACATAAACGAATATCACTATTTTTTAAGTAAAACCCCTTGTTCTGAGAAGAAAATGGTTGAAACAAGCATGTACATGTAAATACTTCCAATATGTAAAGTAAATATGACTACGTCCAAGTTGAAAAGATTGATGGTTTGGTGTTTTACGCCGCTTTCAACAATTTTTCAGTTATATCACGGCGTTTCCTGTGTAATTTCCCAGTACTTCTGTTCCATTTAGCGCCAAGGCAGGCAGCCATTTCTACGTTTTTTTTAAAGTCTTCGGTATGACTCGGCCGGGGATCGAACCTGCGACCTCCCGCACTAGAGGCAGACACTCTACCACTTCATCATCGAGACGGTAAGATGAAAGAACAATGATATTTAAATAGATATAGAGCGAAGAGACAGATGCTACCAATACGACACGTAAAAATGAATACGTGCCAGGTGAAATGAGCAATTATATTTAAATATATATAGAGCGATATTAACCATTAAGTTAAGTAAATGTCAATACGTCCCTGGTGAAAAGAACAATGCTATTTAAATAGATAAAGAGCGAGAGGACAGATGCTACCAGTATGTTAAGTAAATGTGAATACGTCCCATATAAAAAGAACAATGATATTTTAATATATATAGAGCGAAGAGATAGATGCTACCAATACGTTAAGTAAATGTGATTACGTCCCTAATGAAAAGAACAATGATGTCTAAATAGATATAGAGCGCAGAGACACATGATTCAAATATGTTAAGTAAATGTGAATACGTCCCAATCCTGATGAAATGAACAATGCTATTTAAATAGATATAGAGCGAAGAGACAGATTCTACCAGTACGTTAAGTTAATTTGAATAAGTCCCTGAAGAAAGGAACAATGATTTTCAAATATGTATAGAGCGATAAGACAGATGCTACCAATATGTTAAGTAAATGTGAATACGTCCTAGATGAAAATAACATAATGATATATAGTTGAAGATACATGTGTAGTGTTGAGCAACAGATGGTACCAATGTGCGAAACAAATGTGATTAAACACCAGATAAAAATAAATTCATGATATTTAAATACATACAGTCAATAGGTTAAAAAATGTGAATACACCCAATATTACAACAACATAATGAGATATGAAGGCTGAGCCGTATTATGTCGTTTGAACGTTACTAAATATGTCTGCGTGATTAATAAACATCCTTATTCTACATCAACATGAAATGATGTCATATATTGACTTTGATTTTAGGCGTCAGTGACGTATCAATCTATGTGATTAGCCAAATATAGATAGTAAGCACTCATAACGGCGACATCAGTTGGCATATTTGCATTATGCTAAACTAAACATGTCATATTGTCATGTGTTAGTAATTTAGGGGGTTTCAATATTAAACGACAGTAACCTTTCACAATAATATATATCTTGTTGTTGACAAAGGTGTTGTTACAATATTACTTAACCTTTTTGGATTTTCTATTTTAAAACAGAGTATAATTATATGAGTTGTATATTTTTCAAATCACTTTTGAACATTACAACAAACAGACTGAGCTACACATTTAATTTAGAACTTAAAAGTTAAATTACTTCTAAATATATAACATAGATATAAAGCACCGGTTAACATGCTCATCTGTTGCTGATAACGAATGTTAATATGAGTACAGACCTGTGCATATTAACCCATTGCCCGTATATCCAGGAAAACAGTCACACACTGATGTCTCATTCACATATGAACAGTTTGCATAGGCACTGCAGACGTTTCGATGACAAAAGTCAAAGTCTGAAATGGAGGGGTTAACGGTTTCCGGTGAAAGTTTACTCACAGACTAGCTATGTGACCAACAGAACAACCTCATATTCATTTTGTTTTCAGAAATTCTATGGCAACCAAAAATGCGTTTTTCGAACAAGCAGCGTGACAACACTTCTTGCAAAAGTTACACAAAATATTCCAAAATAGTTAGTTTACTATTTGGAAACTATACTAAGCAAGTAAACATAATTTATCATTGCATAATTTAAAAATAAAATTCTCAAAAGTTAGTAAATTAGTCAGTAGAACAATATCAAATCAAAAGTACACGCAAGCAGAAAAACTATGTGCTCATGTGTCGGTATATAGTTCTTCCATATAACATACATTGTGGAATATCTATTGCGTGAAAGTGACATCTCGGTAATTAGAAATATGAAACACATTTGAAACATGTGATCTATATGTTTTAAAACAATGCCTAGATATGCAGGTGAACAGACATTTAATTCGTTCCACGACCAAACCAACATTTTGAACTGTACGTAATTTATCGACCCAGATCAGCCTGCGTAGTTCGCGAAGGCTAATCCGGACCTACACATTCAGTCTCAGAGGAATAGAGGTATAGATTAAATCATTCTAAAACAGAAAATATACAGGAAGTTAACATTGTATATCTGAGTTATACTACGCGGCATGTTTATGCTGATCTGGGTCGACACTTTACGCAGTGGCCATACTGTTGGTTTACTTGCGGAATGGCTTATGTAAATGGTTAACCATTTGTTGAGCCCGTCAGTGATAACAATCCGTACCAGTTAGCATTCATAAATATCGTTTGCTCCGATCACCCTGTTCATCTGCTCAGTCGTATCATAATATACACAAGATTACATTATCTTCTAATAAGCTTGCGTCAGTAAAATGGGAACACTGTAGATGATGATAAGTCTTTGTGGATACACAGTTTAATCTTGATCATAAGCTACACTGTTAACAAAAGCCAACTTGTACCTGTTCATGAGCTCAATTAATGTTATATTAATAAAATGTTAATAAATATAAATACAAACCGTTACATTGAAAAGCATCACCAAGCAATCCAAAATTACACAGGCATCCAAAGTAACCTGGGATTTCAAAGCAGATTCCGATCGGATCACATACCAGTTGAGTGGTGCACTCTTCAATTTATGTTAGTAAATGGAGATTGTCTAATAGATTAAACATATGCACACAGAGCTAATCTGTCTCTTTGCGTTTGAATCGTATAAAAGGTTTGGAAATAAAATAAGAATGTCAGAAGTCTTACTCTAATCAACATATAGGACTGATAATTGCGATGGTATTATGCAATTACTCGAAATGTCAACAATTTCCCACTTACAACTCTTTAAAATCATCTACATGTAGGAAAATATAAAATATTTGTTTTCTCTCTTTGCTCGTTAAAGCGAATCATTCGTGACATTATGAACAAATTAAAGAATTACTAGAATACTGATAGTAATTGATTTTGTTTCATGCTAGAAGGTACATAATGTTGCACGTCGCTCGCCCGATATGTGTGATGCCCGGCCCGATCATCGGCCAAGCATCAACAGATTACTATGCGATCAGTTTGCGATGAGTTTTTAAGTCCGAGTTTAAATAATCTCGATGCCCCAGAGGAGTTCCGTAGGGTTCGTGTCGAAAATGCCTAGAAATTCGCCACAAACTGTTCGCAAGGTAATTGTGACTGTGGTTTAATAAGTAATACTAGGTAAGCTATTTTTTTTTATTCATAAATATACTTTTGAAAAAGATATATATATAGTAACCGATAATTTAACCTCTATTTTCCAAGTGGAAGAAGGGTACACATTTGGTAAATGCCAGAATTATAGGATTTGTCAAGGGAGCATAACTTCAGATGCTGAAGACATGGTAAAGTTACATCACCATACCTCATTGGCCGGCTTGCAAATGACATGAACTAACAACAACAAATTGTCAGTAGAAAAGTTTTTATTTTGAACTATGGTATTGTTTCAGTATTATTTTACAAATAATTTCAGTGAAAAGTTATCGTTTTATCAGTCAATTCAGAGACTTTAAATGTCTAGCGATAAAAGATGTATGCCTCTTTCAAACGTTTTCAGACGTTTTCAGACAATCCTTGATGAGCATTGGGGAACTAGAGTCAAATTAACAAGTTTTTAAGGATCTAACCACGGGCTACATAACTACAGGATAAAATACACTTTAACATTGGTTTAGTAACCGAAGAACACACTGAGAAGTTTTAATAAAGTCCTGGGCACAACGAATCGTACGAAATGTTGTCGTGGTAGACCCATTGCTTTTCTGTCGTGGCCAGATCTTGCAACATGCCCGAAATCTATTTCAAGTGGTAGCAAAGGCTACGGCACATTAAAGAGGGTTTGCAAAGGGAACGAGAAAATAAAAAATGATACGACGAGGGTGTGTCGCATGTCAATCTTGTGACAGTTGCGAGACCATCGTGAGTTGTCGGGCATTGTCGGGTGCTGTTTTTCACGTGATCATGTCTTTGTTCACTCGTGGGATGAGCGTGGGACATTCGTTCGATAGTTGAACAACAGCATTGAGTCACTCATGGCGCGCTGGCGCGTCCGTTTTCCGACTATATAACGAGGTCTGGTCTATTGCCTGCCATTTGCTCTCGAAATTTCTTTGTGGAAACATCGAAGTTCTGTCGAAATATTTGACAGTTGTAACTTAATTTAATTCAATGTTTTGCAAATTTATTTTGTTTATGTTTGTTTATTTGGGATTGAACGCCACTTTTAACATTATATCAGTTATATCATGGCGACAGTTCAGTTATTCATGGTCCCTGGGGAAAACAAACCAGTACTAGGATCGAAAATGTGCCTTGCATTCCACCATTACCGTTGTTCCGCGACTGGGGATCGAACCCGGGACGCCCGGTCTCAAATCCCCGACGCTAACTTGCAAATTTAACAAAGTTTGTATCCAGAATGACTCCCGAGAAGAAAACAAACAAGAGAAAGATGGTAACAGTGGCTGATGTGCACCAGACAGAGGAGCCCCTATCCAAGCTGATGAAGATGATGACACGGATGATGACCCGCTGACTGCCAGTGACCCTGCTGACCTCGTATCTGAGACTGGGGCTAAGACAGAGGAGGAGCCTGCAGGCGGCAAGGCAAATGCGGGCCGTCGTTGAAACTGCCGGCGTCCGATGCGGTCCACGCAGCACCAACGTCCGCTCACAGGAACTTGTAGGCGCCGTCAAACACCAGCAGGACTATTGAGAAGTACCCCTTGATCTTGTAGGGTCCGGTGCCGGCATCTTAGGTGCCTTGATGGCTACATGTTTGCAATCGATGGCCAAACAGCAATGCCTCTGAATCGGTCGGCCACTTGGCACCATCCATCAGGTGTGCACTGCGGGTCTGCATCATGTCTCTAACGTATTCATCAACGATGGCCAAAAGGCAGCCTCCGGAACGAAACCTGAGATGGTGTTTAGGTGGACACAGAGGGAGTATACAATGCTGCAATAACTGCTCCCTGTGTCCATACAGCACAGGTGATGGCCAGCTTCACCTCAGGCTCAAAAGGGTGCTGCAGCCTCGAAGACCGGCCCTTGATGATACATGCAAGGCTCCAATCGCTTAACCTCAAGATGTCACCAGGCGCTGCTCGATCCGCGGACGAGTCCACCAACGACGGGGGTTTCGCCGGTCCTGTGCTGCTCTAGGGCCCGAATCAACGCCAACAACACTATATTATGCTCGCGTTGGAGTTCCGCCTGACGCCCCCTCATCAGTCTTACGCTAAGGTGGAATAATCCTCATCTATCAGCGAATATAAAGTTTTTATTTCGAAGCGTTCATTGCTGACCAACGATTTGCCAAATCTTTTCTGTCGTGTCGTAGCAAACAATGCTTCGTAGGTTCGCCTTAACTAACGACGCAGACGCCGACGACGCTTGTGTGAGCATAACTCATTCTACATCTATAAACACTAACGTTTTGCTCAATAACATTCAAATAAATCAATATGTTTCAATACAATTTTGGATATCTTATTTGTTACTAAAACCATAAAAAAAAATATGTTTGCAACATTTTACAAATGCAATTTAACGACTTTGTATATCCAACTCCATGTAAATGTCGGTAAGCGAAGAAGACCCTTTTATTGTTTACTAAACAAAAGGGTCGCTTAAGCATGAAGGAAAAGGTTAATAAAGAATTCGCTTATTGAAGGAATGCATGATCCACCATATTCATTGTTATTGTAATGAGTTTCTTTAAATATTTAATTTGTTTATATGTGTGCCTTATATGGTATCAAACCCTATGCCTAGTACTATTTGATTACTATTTCTGTTGTTTCAAATATACAGGTTACCCCATCGTAAAGTCGATCTTATATCAAAAAGCCTTCCGTAAGACAGCGCGTTCAACTGTTTTAGTGCTTTCCAATAAAACAAAACGTTTTGCAGTAAAAGGCAAAACAAAAATCTCTGTATTTGTTTAAGTGTAAACAAGGGTCATAAGCAGCAAGATATTAAATTAAGCGTAATCTTGCTAAATTGTGTGGTACTCCTGAACACAACAGGACAGTTTAAAATAGTTATGTCAAACAGTTAGCTGGTACGAAAAATTAACCGAGATTTTAAGTCATAAATGGATCTTAATTAAAAGAAAATCCTTGACAGAGTAACCTTCTATTGTCTACAAATGGGGATTATAATGGTAAACGAGTATTCCAAATTTCCCAGCAATATAGCAAAGGGTAAAGTCAATAATTTAATTTTATTCTGATACAATGTATTTTCTTAGTCGAAAAAGGGCCATAATTCTGAAAAAAAAAAAACTTCATAGATTTATGTTCTCTTGTCTGAAGGTATTGACGGTAAATACGTATCGCATGTTTATAGGTAATATTTCAAGGTTTTGACAAACAAACATAACCAAGTTCAATGTACATCAAGTCGAAATAGAGCAATAATACTAACAACAATCTTCACAGAGCTATGCACTTTTGTCTGTTGATGGAAGTAATTATTGTAAATAAGTTTTGTAAGTGTATATGGTATCGAAAAGTGACATCATTCTTACAAAAACTGTACTCTTGTCTGTTGATATAGGTAACGATGGTAACAAGAATTGAACATGTTTAAGCAATGTATCTTAGGATTTTGAAATAAAATCAGGTGGTACAGAAAACTTAACGAATGTGTGACGCAAACGCTGACGACGAGGCCATTAGGATTGCTAGCATTTTCTTCGAAAAGTCAAAGTAAAAATAGTATAACTTCTTTTAAAAAAAGGTTGAGATAAAGAAAAAAAAAGTTAATTGTAGACAATAAGTAGTTCCATATCGAGGTAATAGTGAATCAATGGTATTTTAGCGTCATTTAAACCAGACCTTATACTTCTCTGCAATTACAAAATTAATGCTTATATAGATACGATGACTGTCTAATTTTTGGTTCGTGACCCATTCTTTTCCCGAGAGTTATGCATATATAAAAGTTGGTCTCTTTTGATGTTACAGTTCCGGTCACCCTGGTCTTTATTTGTTATGTGATTTCATCTTCCCAAAATGAAATTATGCAGGAAATGTGCTAACTCTCGATATAAGAATAAGACGTATGGCTCAAACTACCCATTTTTTTCTTTGTGACAAAGGTAAAGTTAACAACAACCAACATTCTGTATCACCTTTATACCATGACAAACGTTTTCTTTAATTTAGGTCAAAGGTCAATGTCAAGTTATATCGGCCTAATTTTCATCCACGACATACCAAATTTAGTAACTCAATGTGCTCAAGCTTTTTGATTCATAACACACCATCGCTAAGAACATCTGCATGTAATTGCACGTAGCTTACACAGAATACGCGGTAAAGGTATAAAGCTAAAAACACATACCAGTGCATGAAAGTCCATCACCGCTAAACCCTGTATCACACTGACAAACAAACGAACCGTTAGTATTTGTACAACTAGCATCAGAATGACATGGAATTGAGTTGCATTCATTGATATCTGTCAAAATAAAATGGTAAACATGTATATACGTATCTAAGGTAGTTAATAAACCAATTGATTCGGCTTTACATCAATTAAAGAACTATGAGTTCAATGGTGAATAGTATACAGGGTATGATAAATAATAACGTGTTTTATCAAACAGTTAGTTAGATTTAAATAATACTTTGAAGTGAATAGATTACATATACCGTTTTCATATGTTCATAATATTATCATCTTTTGGATCTTACAGATAATATTAGAAATGTGCATGAGAGTAGGTAAATTAAATTTATAAAGGGTTTTCTAATTTGATATACCAATATTTATTGATGCACCTTTCAACATAAACGAATATCACTATTTTTTAAGTAAAACCCCTTGTTCTGAGAAGAAAATGGTTGAAACAAGCATGTACATGTAAATACTTCCAATATGTAAAGTAAATATGACTACGTCCAAGTTGAAAAGATTGATGGTTTGGTGTTTTACGCCGCTTTCAACAATTTTTCAGTTATATCACGGCGTTTCCTGTGTAATTTACCAGTACTTCTGTTCCATTTAGCGCCAAGGCAGGCAGCCATTTCTACGTTTTTTTTAAAGTCTTCGGTATGACTCGGCCGGGGATCGAACCTGCGACCTCCCGCACTAGAGGCAGACACTCTACCACTTCATCATCGAGACGGTAAGATGAAAGAACAATGATATTCAAATAGATATAGAGCGAAGAGACAGATGCTACCAATACGACACGTAAAAATGAATACGTGCCAGGTGAAATGAGCAATTATATTTAAATAGATATAGAGCGATATTAACCATTAAGTTAAGTAAATGTCAATACGTCCCTGGTGAAAAGAACAATGCTGTTTAAATAGATAAAGAGCGAGAAGACAGATGCTACCAGTATGTTAAGTAAATGTGAATACGTCCCATATAAAAAGAACAATGATATTTTAATATATATAGAGCGAAGAGATAGATGCTACCAATACGTTAAGTAAATGTGATTACGTCCCTAATGAAAAAACAATGATGTCTAAATAGATATAGAGCGCAGAGACACATGATTCAAATATGTTAAGTAAATGTGAATACGTCCCAATCCTGATGAAATGAACAATGCTATTTAAATAGATATAGAGCGAAGAGACAGATTCTACCAGTACGTTAAGTTAATTTGAATAAGTCCCTGAAGAAAGGAACAATGATTTTCAAATATGTATAGAGCGATAAGACAGATGCTACCAATATGTTAAGTAAATGTGAATACGTCCTAGATGAAAATAACATAATGATATATAGTTGAAGATACATGTGTAGTGCCGAGCAACAGATGGTACCAATGTGCGAAACAAATGTGATTACACACCAGATAAAAATAAATTCATGATATTTAAATACATACAGTCAATAGGTTAAAAAATGTGAATACACCCAATATTACAACAACATAATGAGATATGAAGGCTGAGCCGTATTATGTCGTTGGAACGTTACTAAATATGTCTGCGTGATTAATAAACATCCCTATTCTACATCAACATGAAATGATGTCATATATTGACTTTGATTTTAGGCGTCAGTGACGTATCAATCTATGTGATTAGCCAAATATAGATAGTAAGCACTCATAACGGCGACATCAGTTGGCATATTTGCATTATGCTAAACTAAACATGTCATATTGGCATGTGTTAGTAATTTAGGGGGTTTCAATATTAAACGACAGTAACCTTTCACAATAATATATATCTTGTTCTTGACAAAGGTGTTGTTACAATATTACTTAACCTTTTTGGATTTTGCTATTTTAAAACAGAGTATAACTATATGAGTTGTATATTTTTCAAATCACTTTTGAACATTACAACAAACAGACTGAGCTACACATTTAATTTAGAACTTAAAAGTTAAACTACTTCTAAATATATAACATAGATATAAAGCACCGGTTAACATGTTCATCTGTTGCTGATAACGAATGTTAATATGAGTACAGACCTGTGCATATTAACCCATTGCCCGTATATCCAGGAAAACAGTCACACACTGATGTCTCATTCACATATGAACAGTTTGCATAGGCACTGCAGACGTTTCGATGACAAAAGTCAAAGTCTGAAATGGAGGGGTTAACGGTTTCCGGTGAAAGTTTACTCACAGACTAGCTATGTGACCAACAGAACAACCTCATATTCATTTTGTTTTCAGAAATTCTATGGCAACCAAAAATGCGTTTTTCGAACAAGCAGCGTGACAACACTTCTTGCAAAAGTTACACAAAATATTCCAAAATAGTTAGTTTACTATTTGGAAACTATACTAAGCAAGTAAACATAATTTATCATTGCATAATTTAAAAATAAAATTCTCAAAAGTTAGTAAATTAGTCAGTAGAACAATATCAAATCAAAAGTACACGCAAGCAGAAAAACTATGTGCTCATGTGTCGGTATATAGTTCTTCCATATAACATACATTGTGGAATATCTATTGCGTGAAAGTGACATCTCGGTAATTAGAAATATGAAACAAATTTGAAACATGTGATCTATATGTTTTACAACAATGCCTAGATATGCAGGTGAACAGACATTTAATTCGTTCCACGACCAAACCAACATTTTGAACTGTACGTAATTTATCGACCCAGATCAGCCTGCGTAGTTCGCGAAGGCTAATCCGGACCTACACATTCAGTCTCAGAGGAATAGAGGTATAGATTAAATCATTCTAAAACAGAAAATATACAGGAAGTTAACATTGTATATCTGAGTTATACTACGCGGCATGTTTATGCTGATCTGGGTCGACACTTTACGCAGTGGCCATACTGTTGGTTTACTTGCGGAATGGCTTATGTAAATGGTTAACCATTTGTTGAGCCCGTCAGTGATAACAATCCGTACCAGTTAGCATTCATAAATATCGTTTGCTCCGATCACCCTGTTCATCTGCTCAGTCGTATCATAATATACACAAGATTACATTATCTTCTAATAAGCTTGCGTCAGTAAAATGGGAACACTGTAGATGATGATAAGTCTTTGTGGATACACAGTTTAATCTTGATCATAAGCTACACTGTTAACAAAAGCCAACTTGTACCTGTTCATGTGCTCAATTAATGTTATATTAATAAAATGTTAATAAATATAAATACAAACCGTTACATTGAAAAGCATCACCAAGCAATCCAAAATTACACAGGCATCCAAAGTAACCTGGGATTTCAAAGCAGATTCCGATCGGATCACATACCAGTTGAGTGGTGCACTCTTCAATTTCTGTTAGTAAATGGAGATTGTCTAATAGATTAAACATATGCACACAGAGCTAATCTGTCTCTTTGCGTTTGAATCGTATAAAAGGTTTGGAAATAAAATAAGAATGTCAGAAGTCTTACTCTAATCAACATATAGGACTGATAATTGCGATGGTATTATGCAATTACTCGAAATGTCAACAATTTCCCACTTACAATTCTTTACAATCATCTACATGTAGGAAAATATAAAATATTTGTTTTCTCTATTTGCTCGTTAAAGCGAATCATTCGTGACATTATGAACAAATTAAAGAATTACTAGAATACTGATAGTAATTGATTTTGTTTCATGCTAGAAGGTACATAATGTTGCACGTCGCTCGCCCGATATGTGTGATGCCCGGCCCGATCATCGGCCAAGCATCAACAGATTACTATGCGATCAGTTTGCGATGAGTTTTTAAGTCCGAGTTTAAATAATCTCGATGCCCCAGAGGAGTTCCGTAGGGTTCGTGTCGAAAATGCCTAGAAATTCGCCACAAACTGTTCGCAAGGTAATTGTGACTGTGGTTTAATAAGTAATACTAGGTAAGCTATTTTTTTTTATTCATAAATATACTTTTGAAAAAGATATATATATAGTAACCGATAATTTAACCTCTATTTTCCAAGTGGAAGAAGGGTACACATTTGGTAAATGCCAGAATTATAGGATTTGTCAAGGGAGCATAACTTCAGATGCTGAAGACATGGTAAAGTTACATCACCATACCTCATTGGCCGGCTTGCAAATGACATGAACTAACAACAACAAATTGTCAGTAGAAAAGTTTTTATTTTGAACTATGGTATTGTTTCAGTATTATTTTACAAATAATTTCAGTGAAAAGTTATCGTTTTATCAGTCAATTCAGAGACTTTAAATGTCTAGCGATAAAAGATGGATGCCTCTTTCAAACGTTTTCAGACGTTTTCAGACAATCCTTGATGAGCATTGGGGAACTAGAGTCAAATTAACAAGTTTTTAAGGATCTAACCACGGGCTACATAACTACAGGATAAAATACACTTTAACATTGGTTTAGTAACCGAAGAACACACTGAGAAGTTTTAATAAAGTCCTGGGCACAACGAATCGTACGAAATGTTGTCGTGGTAGACCCATTGCTTTTCTGTCGTGGCCAGATCTTGCAACATGCCCGAAATCTATTTCAAGTGGTAGCAAAGGCTACGGCACATTAAAGAGGGTTTGCAAAGGGAACGAGAAAATAAAAAATGATACGACGAGGGTGTGTCGCATGTCAATCTTGTGACAGTTGCGAGACCATCGTGAGTTGTCGGGCATTGTCGGGTGCTGTTTTTCACGTGATCATGTCTTTGTTCACTCGTGGGATGAGCGTGGGACATTCGTTCGATAGTTGAACAACAGCATTGAGTCACTCATGGCGCGCTGGCGCGTCCGTTTTCCGACTATATAACGAGGTCTGGTCTATTGCCTGCCATTTGCTCTCGAAATTTCTTTGTGGAAACATCGAAGTTCTGTCCAAATATTTGACAGTTGTAACTTAATTTAATTCAATGTTTTGCAAATTTATTTTGTTTATGTTTGTTTATTTGGGATTGAACGCCACTTTTAACATTATATCAGTTATATCATGGCGACAGTTCAGTTATTCATGATCCCTGGGGAAAACAAACCAGTACTAGGATCGAAAATGTGCCTTGCATTCCACCATTACCGTTGTTCCGCGACTGGGGATCGAACCCGGGACGCCCGGTCTCAAATCCCCGACGCTAACTTGCAAATTTAACAAAGTTTGTATCCAGAATGACTCCCGAGAAGAAAACAAACAAGAGAAAGATGGTAACAGTGGCTGATGTGCACCAGACAGAGGAGCCCCTATCCAAGCTGATGAAGATGATGACACGGATGATGACTCGCTGACTGCCAGTGACCCTGCTGACCTCGTATCTGAGACTGGGGCTAAGACAAAGGAGGAGCCTGCAGGCGGCAAGGCAAATGCGGGCCGTCGTTGAAACTGCCGGCGTCCGATGCGGTCCACGCAGCACCAACGTCCGCTCACAGGAACTTGTAGGCGCCGTCAAACACCAGCAGGACTATCGAGAAGTACCCCTTGATCTTGTAGGGCTCGGTGCCGGCATCTTAGGTGCCTTGATGGCTACATGTTTGCAATCGATGGCCAAACAGCAATGCCTCTGAATCGGTCGGCCACTTGGCACCATCCATCAGGTGTGCACTGCGGGTCTGCATCATGTCTCTACGTATTCATCAACGATGGCCAAAAGGCAGCCTCCGGAACGAAACCTGAGATGGTGTTTAGGTGGACACAGAGGGAGTATACAATGCTGCAATAACTGCTCCCTGTGTCCATACAGCACAGGTGATGGCCAGCTTCACCTCAGGCTCAAAAGGGTGCTGCAGCCTCGAAGACCGGCCCTTGATGATACATGCAAGGCTCCAATCGCTTAACCTCAAGATGTCACCAGGCGCTGCTCGATCCGCGGACGAGTCCACCAACGACGGGGGTTTCGCCGGTCCTGTGCTGCTCTAGGGCCCGAATCAACGCCAACAACACTATATTATGCTCGCGTTGGAGTTCCGCCTGACGCCCCCTCATCAGTCTTACGCTAAGGTGGAATAATCCTCATCTATCAGCGAATATAAAGTTTTTATTTCCAAGCGTTCATTGCTGACCAACGATTTGCCAAATCTTTTCTGTCGTGTCGTAGCAAAAAATGCTTCGTAGGTTCGCCTTAACTAACGACGCAGACGCCGACGACGCTTGTGTGAGCATAAATCATTCTACATCTATAAACACTAACGTTTTGCTCAATAACATTCAAATAAATCAATATGTTTCAATACAATTTTGGATATCTTATTTGTTACTAAAACCATAAAAAAAAATATGTTTGCAACATTTTACAAATGCAATTTAACGACTTTGTATATCCAACTCCATGTAAATGTCGGTAAGCGAAGAAGACCCTTTTATTGTTTACTAAACAAAAGGGTCGCTTAAGCATGAAGGAAAAGGTTAATAAAGAATTCGCTTATTGAAGGAATGCATGATCCACCATATTCATTGTTATTGTAATGAGTTTCTTTAAATATTTAATTTGTTTATATGTGTGCCTTATATGGTATCAAACCCTATGCCTAGTACTATTTGATTACTATTTCTGTTGTTTCAAATATACAGGTTACCCCATCGTAAAGTCGATCTTATATCAAAAAGCCTTCCGTAAGACAGCGCGTTCAACTGTTTTAGTGCTTTCCAATAAAACAAAACGTTTTGCAGTAAAAGGCAAAACAAAAATCTCTGTATTTGTTTAAGTGTAAACAAGGGTCATAAGCAGCAAGATATTAAATTAAGCGTAATCTTGCTAAATTGTGTGGTACTCCTGAACACAACAGGACAGTTTAAAATAGTTATGTCAAAAAGTTAGCTGGTACGAAAAATTAACCGAGATTTTAAGTCATAAATGGATCTTAATTAAAAGAAAATCCTTGACAGAGTAACCTTCTATTGTCTACAAATGGGGATTATAATGGTAAACGAGTATTCCAAATTTCCCAGCAATATAGCAAAGGGTAAAGTCAATAATTTAATTTTATTCTGATACAATGTATTTTCTTAGTCGAAAAAGGGCCATAATTCTGAAAAAAAAAAAACTTCATAGATTTATGTTCTCTTGTCTGAAGGTATTGACGGTAAATAAGTATCGCATGTTTATAGGTAATATTTCAAGGTTTTGACAAACAAACATAACCAAGTTCAATGTACATCAAGTCGAAATAGAGCAATAATACTAACAACAATCTTCACAGAGCTATGCACTTTTGTCTGTTGATGGAAGTAATTATTGTAAATAAGTTTTGTAAGTGTATATGGTATCGAAAAGTGACATCATTCTTACACAAACTGTACTCTTGTCTGTTGATATAGGTAACGATGGTAACAAGAATTGAACATGTTTAAGCAATGTATCTTAGGATTTTGAAATAAAATCAGGTGGTACAGAAAACTTAACGAATGTGTGACGCAAACGCTGACGACGAGGCCATTAGGATTGCTAGCATTTTCTTCGAAAAGTCAAAGTAAAAATAGTATAACTTCTTTTAAAAAAAGGTTGAGATAAAGAAAAAAAAAGTTAATTGTAGACAATAAGTAGTTCCATATCGAGGTAATAGTGAATCAATGGTATTTTAGCGTCATTTAAACCAGACCTTATACTTCTCTGCAATTACAAAATTAATGCTTATATAGATACGATGACTGTCTAATTTTTGGTTCGTGACCCATTCTTATCCCGAGAGTTATGCATATATAAAAGTTGGTCTCTTTTGATGTTACAGTTCCGGTCACCCTGGTCTTTATTTGTTATGTGATTTCATCTTCCCAAAATGAAATTATGCAGGAAATGTGCTAACTCTCGATATAAGAATAAGACGTATGGCTCAAACTACCCATTTTTTTCTTTGTGACAAAGGTAAAGTTAACAACAACCAACATTCTGTATCACCTTTATACCATGACAAACGTTTTCTTTAATTTAGGTCAAAGGTCAATGTCAAGTTATATCGGCCCAATTTTCATCCACGACATACCAAATTTAGTAACTCAATGTGCTCAAGCTTTTTGATTCATAACACACCATCGCTAAGAACATCTGCATGTAATTGCACGTAGCTTACACAGAATACGCGGTAAAGGTATAAAGCTAAAAACACATACCAGTGCATGAAAGTCCATCACCGCTAAACCCTGTATCACACTGACAAACAAACGAACCGTTAGTATTTGTACAACTAGCATCAGAATGACATGGCATTGAGTTGCATTCATTGATATCTGTCAAAATAAAATGGTAAACATGTATATACGTATCTAAGGTAGTTAATAAACCAATTGATTCGACTTCACATCAATTAAAGAACTATGATTTCAATGGTGAATAGTATACAGGGTATGATAAATAATAACGTGTTTTATCAAACAGTTAGTTAGATTTAAATAATACTTTGAAGTAAATAGATTACATATACCGTTTTCATATGTTCATAATATTATCATCTTTTGGATCTTACAGATAATATTAGAAATGTGCATGAGAGTAGGTAAATTAAATTTATAAAGGGTTTTCTAATTTGATATACCAATATTTATTGATGCACCTTTCAACATAAACGAATATCACTATTTTTTAAGTAAAACCCCTTGTTCTGAGAAGAAAATGGTTGAAACAAGCATGTACATGTAAATACTTCCAATATGTAAAGTAAATATGACTACGTCCAAGTTGAAAAGATTGATGGTTTGGTGTTTTACGCCGCTTTCAACAATTTTTCAGTTATATCACGGCGTTTCCTGTGTAATTTACCAGTACTTCTGTTCCATTTAGCGCCAAGGCAGGCAGCCATTTCTACGTTTTTTTTAAAGTCTTCGGTATGACTCGGCCGGGGATCGAACCTGCGACCTCCCGCACTAGAGGCAGACACTCTACCACTTCATCATCGAGACGGTAAGATGAAAGAACAATGATATTCAAATAGATATAGAGCGAAGAGACAGATGCTACCAATACGACACGTAAAAATGAATACGTGCCAGGTGAAATGAGCAATTATATTTAAATAGATATAGAGCGATATTAACCATTAAGTTAAGTAAATGTCAATACGTCCCTGGTGAAAAGAACAATGCTATTTAAATAGATACAGAGCGAGAAGACAGATGCTACCAGTATGTTAAGTAAATGTGAATACGTCCCATATAAAAAGAACAATGATATTTTAATATATATAGAGCGAAGAGATAGATGCTACCAATACGTTAAGTAAATGTGATTACGTCCCTAATGAAAAGAACAATGATGTCTAAATAGATATAGAGCGCAGAGACACATGATTCAAATATGTTAAGTAAATGTGAATACGTCCCAATCCTGATGAAATGAACAATGCTATTTAAATAGATATAGAGCGAAGAGACAGATTCTACCAGTACGTTAAGTTAATTTGAATAAGTCCCTGAAGAAAGGAACAATGATTTTCAAATATGTATAGAGCGATAAGACAGATGCTACCAATATGTTAAGTAAATGTGAATACGTCCTAGATGAAAATAACATAATGATATATAGTTGAAGATACATGTGTAGTGCTGAGCAACAGATGGTACCAATGTGCGAAACAAATGTGATTACACACCAGATAAAAATAAATTCATGATATTTAAATACATACAGTCAATAGGTTAAAAAATGTGAATACACCCAATATTACAACAACATAATGAGATATGAAGGCTGAGCCGTATTATGTCGTTGGAACGTTACTAAATATGTCTGCGTGATTAATAAACATCCCTATTCTACATCAACATGAAATGATGTCATATATTGACTTTGATTTTAGGCGTCAGTGACGTATCAATCTATGTGATTAGCCAAATATAGATAGTAAGCACTCATAACGGCGACATCAGTTGGCATATTTGCATTATGCTAAACTAAACATGTCATATTGTCATGTGTTAGTAATTTAGGGGGTTTCAATATTAAACGACAGTAACCTTTCACAATAATATATATCTTGTTCTTGACAAAGGTGTTGTTACAATATTACTTAACCTTTTTGGATTTTGCTATTTTAAAACAGAGTATAACTATATGAGTTGTATATTTTTCAAATCACTTTTGAACATTACAACAAACAGACTGAGCTACACATTTAATTTAGAACTTAAAAGTTAAACTACTTCTAAATATATAACATAGATATAAAGCACCGGTTAACATGCTCATCTGTTGCTGATAACGAATGTTAATATGAGTACAGACCTGTGCATATTAACCCATTGCCCGTATATCCAGGAAAACAGTCACACACTGATGTCTCATTCACATATGAACAGTTTGCATAGGCACTGCAGACGTTTCGATGACAAAAGTCAAAGTCTGAAATGGAGGGGTTAACGGTTTCCGGTGAAAGTTTACTCACAGACTAGCTATGTGACAAACAGAACAACCTCATATTCATTTTGTTTTCAGAAATTCTATGGCAACCAAAAATGCGTTTTTCGAACAAGCAGCGTGACAACACTTCTTGCAAAAGTTACACAAAATATTCCAAAATAGTTAGTTTACTATTTGGAAACTATACTAAGCAAGTAAACATAATTTATCATTGCATAATTTAAAAATAAAATTCTCAAAAGTTAGTAAAGTAGTCAGTAGAACAATATCAAATCAAAAGTACACGCAAGCAGAAAAACTATGTGCTCATGTGTCGGTATATAGTTCTTCCATATAACATACATTGTGGAATATCTATTGCGTGAAAGTGACATCTCGGTAATTAGAAATATGAAACAAATTTGAAACATGTGATCTATATGTTTTACAACAATGCCTAGATATGCAGGTGAACAGACATTTAATTCGTTCCACGACCAAACCAACATTTTGAACTGTACGTAATTTATCGACCCAGATCAGCCTGCGTAGTTCGCGAAGGCTAATCCGGACCTACACATTCAGTCTCAGAGGAATAGAGGTATAGATTAAATCATTCTAAAACAGAAAATATACAGGAAGTTAACATTGTATATCTGAGTTATACTACGCGGCATGTTTATGCTGATCTGGGTCGACACTTTACGCAGTGGCCATACTGTTGGTTTACTTGCGGAATGGCTTATGTAAATGGTTAACCATTTGTTGAGCCCGTCAGTGATAACAATCCGTACCAGTTAGCATTCATAAATATCGTTTGCTCCGATCACCCTGTTCATCTGCTCAGTCGTATCATAATATACACAAGATTACATTATCTTCTAATAAGCTTGCGTCAGTAAAATGGGAACACTGTAGATGATGATAAGTCTTTGTGGATACACAGTTTAATCTTGATCATAAGCTACACTGTTAACAAAAGCCAACTTGTACCTGTTCATGAGCTCAATTAATGTTATATTAATAAAATGTTAATAAATATAAATACAAACCGTTACATTGAAAAGCATCACCAAGCAATCCAAAATTACACAGGCATCCAAAGTAACCTGGGAGTTCAAAGCAGATTCCGATCGGATCACATACCAGTTGAGTGGTGCACTCTTCAATTTCTGTTAGTAAATGGAGATTGTCTAATAGATTAAACATATGCACACAGAGCTAATCTGTCTCTTTGCGTTTGAATCGTATAAAAGGTTTGGAAATAAAATAAGAATGTCAGAAGTCTTACTCTAATCAACATATAGGACTGATAATTGCGATGGTATTATGCAATTACTCGAAATGTCAACAATTTCCCACTTACAACTCTTTAAAATCATCTACATGTAGGAAAATATAAAATATTTGTTTTCTCTATTTGCTCGTTAAAGCGAATCATTCGTGACATTATGAACAAATTAAAGAATTACTAGAATACTGATAGTAATTGATTTTGTTTCATGCTAGAAGGTACATAATGTTGCCCGTCGCTCGCCCGTAATGTGTGATGCCCGGCCCGATCATCGGCCAAGCATCAACAGATTACTATGCGATCAGTTTGCGATGAGTTTTTAAGTCCGAGTTTAAATAATCTCGATGCCCCAGAGGAGTTCCGTAGGGTTCGTGTCGAAAATGCCTAGAAATTCGCCACAAACTGTTCGCAAGGTAATTGTGACTGTGGTTTAATAAGTAATACTAGGTAAGCTATTTTTTTTATTCATAAATATACTTTTGAAAAAGATATATATATAGTAACCGATAATTTAACCTCTATTTTCCAAGTGGAAGAAGGGTACACATTTGGTAAATGCCAGAATTATAGGATTTGTCAAGGGAGCATAACTTCAGATGCTGAAGACATGGTAAAGTTACATCACCATACCTCATTGGCCGGCTTGCAAATGACATGAACTAACAACAACAAATTGTCAGTAGAAAAGTTTTTATTTTGAACTATGGTATTGTTTCAGTATTATTTTACAAATAATTTCAGTGAAAAGTTATCGTTTTATCAGTCAATTCAGAGACTTTAAATGTCTAGCGATAAAAGATGGATGCCTCTTTCAAACGTTTTCAGACGTTTTCAGACAATCCTTGATGAGCATTGGGGAACTAGAGTCAAATTAACAAGTTTTTAAGGATCTAACCACGGGCTACATAACTACAGGATAAAATACACTTTAACATTGGTTTAGTAACCGAAGAACACACTGAGAAGTTTTAATAAAGTCCTGGGCACAACGAATCGTACGAAATGTTGTCGTGGTAGACCCATTGCTTTTCTGTCGTGGCCAGATCTTGCAACATGCCCGAAATCTATTTCAAGTGGTAGCAAAGGCTACGGCACATTAAAGAGGGTTTGCAAAGGTGACGAGAAAATAAAAAATGATACGACGAGGGTGTGTCGCATGTCAATCTTGTGACAGTTGCGAGACCATCGTGAGTTGTCGGGCATTGTCGGGTGCTGTTTTTCACGTGATCATGTCTTTGTTCACTCGTGGGATGAGCGTGGGACATTCGTTCGATAGTTGAACAACAGCATTGAGTCACTCATGGCGCGCTGGCGCGTCCGCTTTCCGACTATATAACGAGGTCTGGTCTGTTGCCTGCCATTTGCTCTCGAAATTTCTTTGTGGAAACATCGAAGTTCTGTCCAAATATTTGACAGTTGTAACTTAATTTAATTCAATGTTTTGCAAATTTATTTTGTTTATGTTTGTTTATTTGGGATTGAACGCCACTTTTAACATTATATCAGTTATATCATGGCGACAGTTCAGTTATTCATGATCCCTGGGGAAAACAAACCAAAACTAGGATCGAAAATGTGCCTTGCATTCCACCATTACCGTTTTTCCGCGACTGGGGATCGAACCCGGGACGCCCGGTCTCAAATCCCCGACGCTAACTTGCAAATTTAACAAAGTTTGTATCCAGAATGACTCCCGAGAAGAAAACAAACAAGAGAAAGATGGTAACAGTGGCTGATGTGCACCAGACAGAGGAGCCCCTATCCAAGCTGATGAAGATGATGACACGGATGATGACTCGCTGACTGCCAGTGACCCTGCTGACCTCGTATCTGAGACTGGGGCTAAGACAGAGGAGGAGCCTGCAGGCGGCAAGGCAAATGCGGGCCGTCGTTGAAACTGCCGGCGTCCGATGCGGACCACGCAGCACCAACGTCCGCTCACAGGAACTTGTAGGCGCCGTCAAACACCAGCAGGACTATCGAGAAGTACCCCTTGATCTTGTAGGGCCCGGTGCCGGCATCTTAGGTGTCTTGATGGCTACATGTTTGCAATCGATGGCCAAACAGCAATGCCTCTGAATCGGTCGGCCACTTGGCACCATCCATCAGGTGTGCACTGCGGGTCTGCATCATGTCTCTAACGTATTCATCAACGATGGCCAAAAGGCAGCCTCCGGAACGAAACCTGAGATGGTGTTTAGGTGGACACAGAGGGAGTATACAATGCTGCAATAACTGCTCCCTGTGTCCATACAGCACAGGTGATGGCCAGCTTCACCTCAGGCTCAAAAGGGTGCTGCAGCCTCGAAGACCGGCCCTTGATGATACATGCAAGGCTCCAATCGCTTAACCTCAAGATGTCACCGACAGATTCCCGTTTCAATTTTTGCATCAGAGTACTATACTACCGAAACACCAGGCGCTGCTCGATCTGCGGACGAGTCCACCAACGACGGGGGTTTCGCCGGTCCTGTGCTGCTCTAGGGCCCGAATCAACGCCAACAACACTATATTATGCTCGCGTTGGAGTTCCGCCTGACGCCCCCTCATCAGTCTTACGCTAAGGTGGAATAATCCTCATCTATCAGCGAATATAAAGTTTTTATTTCCAAGCGTTCATTGCTGACCAACGATTTGCCAAATCTTTTCTGTCGTGTCGTAGCAAAAAATGCTTCGTAGGTTCGCCTTAACTAACGACGCAGACGCCGACGACGCTTGTGTGAGCATAAATCATTCTACATCTATAAACACTAACGTTTTGCTCAATAACATTCAAATAAATCAATATGTTTCAATACAATTTTGGATATCTTATTTGTTACTAAAACCATAAAAAAAAATATGTTTGCAACATTTTACAAATGCAATTTAACGACTTTGTATATCCAACTCCATGTAAATGTCGGTAAGCGAAGAAGACCTTTTTATTGTTTACTAAACAAAAGGGTCGCTTAAGCATGAAGGAAAAGGTTAATAAAGAATTCGCTTATTGAAGGAATGCATGATCCACCATATTCATTGTTATTGTAATGAGTTTCTTTAAATATTTAATTTGTTTATATGTGTGCCTTATATGGTATCAAACCCTATGCCTAGTATTATTTGATTACTATTTCCGTTGTTCCAAATATACAGGTTACCCCATCGTAAAGTCGATCTTATATCAAAAAGCCTTCCGTAAGACAGCGCGTTCAACTGTTTTAGTGCTTTCCAATTAAACAAAACGTTTTGCAGTAAAAGGCAAAACAAAAATCTCTGTATTTGTTTAAGTGTAAACAAGGGTCATAAGCAGCAAGATATTAAATTAAGCGTAATCTTGCTAAAGTGTGTGGTACTCCTGAACACAACAGGACAGTTTAAAATAGTTATGTCAAAAAGTTAGCTGGTACGAAAAATTAACCGAGATTTTAAGTCATAAATGGATCTTAATTAAAAGAAAATCCTTGACAGAGTAACCTTCTATTGTCTACAAATGGGGATTATAATGGTAAACGAGTATTCCAAATTTCCCAGCAATATAGCAAAGGGTAAAGTCAATAATTTAATTTTATTTTGATACAATGTATTTTCTTAGTCGAAAAAGGGCCATAATTCTGAAAAAAAAAAACTTCATAGATTTATGTTCTCTTGTCTGAAGGTATTGACGGTAAATAAGTATCGCATGTTTATAGGTAATATTTCAAGGTTTTGACAAACAAACATAACCAAGTTCAATGTACATTAAGTCGAAATAGAGCAATAATACTAACAACAATCTTCACAGAGCTATGCACTTTTGTCTGTTGATGGAAGTAATTATTGTAAATAAGTTTTGTAAGTGTATATGGTATCGAAAAGTGACATCATTCTTACAAAAACTGTACTCTTGTCTGTTGATATAGGTAACGATGGTAACAAGAATTGAACATGTTTAAGCAATGTATTTTGAAATAAAATCAGGTGGTACAGAAAACTTAACGAATGTGTGACGCAAACGCTGACGACGAGGCCATTAGGATTGCTAGCATTTTCTTCGAAAAGTCAAAGTAAAAGTAGTATAACTTCTTTTAAAAAAAGGTTGAGATAAAGAAAAAAAAGTTAATTGTAGACAATAAGTAGTTCCATATCGAGGTAATAGTGAATCAATGGTATTTTAGCGTCATTTAAACCAGACCTTATACTTCTCTGCAATTACAAAATTAATGCTTATATAGATACGATGACTGTCTAATTTTTGGTTCGTGACCCATTCTTTTCCCGAGAGTTATGCATATATAAAAGTCGATCTCTTTTGATGTTACAGTTCCGGTCACCCTGGTCTTTATTTGTTATGTGATTTCATCTTCCCAAAATGAAATTATGCAGGAAATGTGCTAACTCTCGATATAAGAATAAGACGTATGGCTCAAACTACCCATTTTTTTCTTTGTGACAAAGGTAAAGTTAACAACAACCAACATTCTGTATCACCTTTATACCATGACAAAAGTTTTCTTTAATTTAGGTCAAAGGTCAATGTCAAGTTATATCGGCCTAATTTTCATCCACGACATACCAAATTTAGTAACTCAATGTGCTCAAGCTTTTTGATTCATAACACACCATCGCTAAGAACATCTACATGTAATTGCACGTAGCTTACACAGAATACGCGGTAAAGGTATAAAGCTAAAAACACATACCAGTGCATGAAAGTCCATCACCGCTAAACCCTGTATCACACTGACAAACAAACGAACCGTTAGTATTTGTACAACTAGCATCAGAATGACATGGAATTGAGTTGCATTCATTGATATCTGTCAAAATAAAATGGTAAACATGTATATACGTATCTAAGGTAGTTAATAAACCAATTGATTCGACTTCACATCAATTAAAGAACTATGATTTCAATGGTGAATAGTATACAGGGTATGCTAAATAATAACGTGTTTTATCAAACAGTTAGTTAGATTTAAATAATACTTTGAAGTGAATAGATTACATATACCGTTTTCATATGTTCATAATATTATCATCTTTTGGATCTTACAGATAATATTAGAAATGTGCATGAGAGTAGGTAAATTAAATTTATAAAGGGTTTTCTAATTTGATATACCAATATTTATTGATGCACCTTTCAACATAAACGAATATCACTATTTTTTAAGTAAAACCCCTTGTTCTGAGAAGAAAATGGCTGAAACAAGCATGTACATGTAAATACTTCCAATATGTAAAGTAAATTTGACTACGTCCAAGTTGAAAAGATTGATGGTTTGGTGTTTTACGCCGCTTTCAACAATTTTTCAGTTATATCACGGCGTTTCCTGTGTAATTTACCAGTACTTCTGTTCCATTTAGCGCCAAGGCAGGCAGCCATTTCTACGTTTTTTTTAAAGTCTTCGGTATGACTCGGCCGGGGATCGAACCTGCGACCTCCCGCACTAGAGGCAGACACTCTACCACTTCATCATCGAGACGGTAAGATGAAAGAACAATGATATTTAAATAGATATAGAGCGAAGAGACAGATGCTACCAATACGACACGTAAAAATGAATACGTGCCAGGTGAAATGAGCAATTATATTTAAATATATATAGAGCGATATTAACCATTAAGTTAAGTAAATGTCAATACGTCCCTGGTGAAAAGAACAATGCTATTTAAATAGATAAAGAGCGAGAAGACAGATGCTACCAGTATGTTAAGTAAATGTGAATACGTCCCATATAAAAAGAACAATGATATTTTAATATATATAGAGCCAAGAGATAGATGCTACCAATACGTTAAGTAAATGTGATTACGTCCCTAATGAAAAGAACAATGATGTCTAAATAGATATAGAGCGCAGAGACACATGATTCAAATATGTTAAGTAAATGTGAATACGTACCAATCCTGATGAAATGAACAATGCTATTTAAATAGATATAGAGCGAAGAGACAGATTCTACCAGTACGTTAAGTTAATTTGAATAAGTCCCTGAAGAAAGGAACAATGATTTTCAAATATGTATAGAGCGATAAGACAGATGCTACCAATATGTTAAGTAAATGTGAATACGTCCTAGATGAAAATAACATAATGATATATAGTTGAAGATACATGTGTAGTGTTGAGCAACAGATGGTACCAATGTGCGAAACAAATGTGATTACACACCAGATAAAAATAAATTCATGATATTTAAATACATACAGTCAATAGGTTAAAAAATGTGAATACACCCAATATTACAACAACATAATGAGATATGAAGGCTGAGCCGTATTATGTCGTTTGAACGTTACTAAATTTGTCTGCGTGATTAATAAACATCCCTCTTCTACATCAACATGAAATGATGTCATATATTGACTTTGATTTTAAGCGTCAGTGACGTATCAATCTATGTGATTAGCCAAATATAGATAGTAAGCACTCATAACGGCCACATCAGTTGGCATATTTGCATTATGCTAAACTAAACATGTCATATTGTCATGTGTTAGTAATTTAGGGGGTTTCAATATTAAACGACAGTAACCTTTCACAATAATATATATCTTGTTCTTGACAAAGGTGTTGTTACAATATTACTTAACCTTTTTGGATTTTGCTATTTTAAAACAGAGTATAACTATATGAGTTGTATATTTTTCAAATCACTTTTGAACATTACAACAAACAGACTGAGCTACACATTTAATTTAGAACTTAAAAGTTAAACTACTTCTAAATATATAACATAGATATAAAGCACCGGTTAACATGCTCATCTGTTGCTGATAACGAATGTTAATATGAGTACAGACCTGTGCATATTAACCCATTGCCCGTATATCCAGGAAAACAGTCACACACTGATGTCTCATTCACATATGAACAGTTTGCATAGGCACTGCAGACGTTTCGGTGACAAAAGTCAAAGTCTGAAATGGAGGGGTTAACGGTTTCCGGTGAAAGTTTACTCACAGACTAGCTATGTGACCAACAGAACAACCTCATATTCATTTTGTTTTCAGAAATTCTATGGCAACCAAAAATGCGTTTTTCGAACAAGCAGCGTGACAACACTTCTTGCAAAAGTTACACAAAATATTCCAAAATAGTTAGTTTACTATTTGGAAACTATACTAAGCAAGTAAACATAATTTATCATTGCATAATTTAAAAATAAAATTCTCAAAAGTTAGTAAATTAGTCAGTAGAACAATATCAAATCAAAAGTACACGCAAGCAGAAAAACTATGTGCTCATGTGTCGGTATATAGTTCTTTCATATAACATACATTGCGGAATATCTATTGCGTGAAAGTGACATCTCGGTAATTAGAAATATGAAACACATTTGAAACATGTGATCTATATGTTTTAAAACAATGCCTAGATATGCAGGTGAACAGACATTTAATTCGTTCCACGACCAAACCAACATTTTGAACTGTACGTAATTTATCGACCCAGATCAGCCTGCGTAGTTCGCGAAGGCTAATCCGGACCTACACATTCAGTCTCAGAGGAATAGAGGTATAGATTAAATCATTCTAAAACAGAAAATATACAGGAAGTTAACATTGTATATCTGAGTTATACTACGCGGCATGTTTATGCTGATCTGGGTCGACACTTTACGCAGTGGCCATACTGTTGGTTTACTTGCGGAATGGCTTATGTAAATGGTTAACCATTTGTTGAGCCCATCAGTGATAACAATCCGTACCAGTTAGCATTCATAAATATCGTTTGTTCTGATAACCCTGTTCATCTGCTCAGTCGTATCATAATATACACAAGATTACATTACCTTCTAATAAGCTTGCGTCAGTAAAATGGGAACACTGTAGATGATGATAAGTCTATGTGGATACACAGTTTAATCTTGATCATAAGCTACACTGTTAACAAAAGCCAACTTGTACCTGTTCATGAGCTCAATTAATGTTATATTAATAAAATGTTAATAAATATAAATACAAACCGTTACATTGAAAAGCATCACCAAGCAATCCAAAATTACACAGGCATCCAAAGTAACCTGGGATTTCAAAGCAGATTCCGATCGGATCACATACCAGTTGAGTGGTGCACTCTTCAATTTCTGTTAGTAAATGGAGATTGTCTAATAGATTAAACATATGCACACAGAGCTAATCTGTCTCTTTGCGTTTGAATCGTATAAAAGGTTTGGAAATAAAATAAGAATGTCAGAAGTCTTACTCTAATCAACATATAGGACTGATAATTGCGATGGTATTATGCAATTACTCGAAATGTCAACAATTTCCCACTTACAACTCTTTAAAATCATCTACATGTAGGAAAATATAAAATATTTGTTTTCTCTATTTGCTCGTTAAAGCGAATCATTCGTGACATTATGAACAAATTAAAGAATTACTAGAATACTGATAGTAATTGATTTTGTTTCATGCTAGAAGGTACATAATGTTGCACGTCGCTCGCCCGATATGTGTGATGCCCGGCCCGATCATCGGCCAAGCATCAACAGATTACTATGCGATCAGTTTGCGATCAGTTTTTAAGTCCGAGTTTAAATAATCTCGATGCCCCAGAGGAGTTCCGTAGGGTTCGTGTCGAAAATGCCTAGAAATTCGCCACAAACTGTTCGCAAGGTAATTGTGACTGTGGTTTAATAAGTAATACTAGGTAAGCTATTTTTTTTATTCATAAATATACTTTTGAAAAAGATATATATATAGTAACCGATAATTTAACCTCTATTTTCCAAGTGGAAGAAGGGTACACATTTGGTAAATGCCAGAATTATAGGATTTGTCAAGGGAGCATAACTTCAGATGCTGAAGACATGGTAAAGTTACATCACCATACCTCATTGGCCGGCTTGCAAATGACATGAACTAACAACAACAAATTGTCAGTAGAAAAGTTTTTATTTTGAACTATGGTATTGTTTCAGTATTATTTTACAAATAATTTCAGTGAAAAGTTATCGTTTTATCAGTCAATTCAGAGACTTTAAATGTCTAGCGATAAAAGATGGATGCCTCTTTCAAACGTTTTCAGACGTTTTCAGACAATCCTTGATGAGCATTGGGGAACTAGAGTCAAATTAACAAGTTTTTAAGGGTCTAACCACGGGCTACATAACTACAGGATAAAATACACTTTAACATTGGTTTAGTAACCGAAGAACACACTGAGAAGTTTTAATAAAGTCCTGGGCACAACGAATCGTACGAAATGTTGTCGTGGTAGACCCATTGCTTTTCTGTCGTGGCCAGATCTTGCAACATGCCCGAAATCTATTTCAAGTGGTAGCAAAGGCTACGGCACATTAAAGAGGGTTTGCAAAGGGGACGAGGGTGTGTCGCATGTCAATCTTGTGACAGTTGCGAGACCATCGTGAGTTGTCGGGCATTGTCGGGTGCTGTTTTTCACGTGATCATGTCTTTGTTCACTCGTGGGATGAGCGTGGGACATTCGTTTGATAGTTGAACAACAGCATTGAGTCACTCATGGTGCGCTGGCGCGTCCGTTTTCCGACTATATAACGAGGTCTGGTCTGTTGCCTGCCATTTGCTCTCGAAATTTCTTTGTGGAAACATCGAAGTTCTGTCCAAATATTTGACAGTTGTAACTTAATTTAATTCAATGTTTTGCAAATTTATTTTGTTTATGTTTGTTTATTTGGGATTGAACGCCACTTTTAACATTATATCAGTTATATCATGGCGACAGTTCAGTTATTCATGATCCCTGGGGAAAACAAACCAGTACTAGGATCGAAAATGTGCCTTGCATTCCACCATTACCGTTGTTCCGCGACTGGGGATCGAACCCAGGACGCCCGGTCTCAAATCCCCGACGCTAACTTGCAAATTTAACAAAGTTTGTATCCAGAATGACTCCCGAGAAGAAAACAAACAAGAGAAAGATGGTAACAGTGGCTGATGTGCACCAGACAGAGGAGCCCCTATCCAAGCTGATGAAGATGATGACACGGATGATGACTCGCTGACTGCCAGTGACCCTGCTGACCTGGTATCTGAGACTGGGGCTAAGACAGAGGTGGAGCCTGCAGGCGGCAAGGCAAATGCGGGCCGTCGTTGAAACTGCCGGCGTCCGATGCGGACCACGCAGCACCAACGTCCGCTCACAGGAACTTGTAGGCGCCGTCAAACACCAGCAGGACTATCGAGAAGTACCCCTTGATCTTGTAGTGCCCGGTGCCGGCATCTTAGGTGCCTTGATGGCTACATGTTTGCAATCGATGGCCAAACAGCAATGCCTCTGAATCGGTCGGCCACTTGGCACCATCCATCAGGTGTGCACTGCGGGTCTGCATCATGTCTCTAACGTATTCATCAACGATGGCCAAAAGGCAGCCTCCGGAACGAAACCTGAGATGGTGTTTAGGTGGACACAGAGGGAGTATACAATGCTGCAACAACTGCTCCCTGTGTCCATACAGCACAGGTGATGGCCAGCTTCACCTCAGGCTCAAAAGGGTGCTGCAGCCTCGAAGACCGGCCCTTGATGATACATGCAAGGCTCCAATCGCTTAACCTCAAGATGTCACCGACAGATTCCCGTTTCAATTTTTGCATCAGAGTACTATACTACCGAAACACCAGGCGCTGCTCGATCCGCGGACGAGTCCACCAACGACGGGGGTTTTGCCGGTCCTGTGCTGCTCTAGGGCCCGAATCAACGCCAACAACACTATATTATGCTCGCGTTGGAGTTCCGCCTGACGCCCCCTCATCAGTCTTACGCTAAGGTGGAATAATCCTCATCTATCAGCGAATATAAAGTTTTTATTTCCAAGCGTTCATTGCTGACCAACGATTTGCCAAATCTTTTCTGTCGTGTCGTAGCAAAAAATGCTTCGTAGGTTCGCCTTAACTAACGACGCAGACGCCGACGACGCTTGTGTGAGCATAAATCATTCTACATCTATAAACACTAACGTTTTGCTCAATAACATTCAAATAAATCAATATGTTTCAATACAATTTGGGATATCTTATTTGTTACTAAACCCATAAAAAAAAATATGTTTGCAACATTTTACAAATGCAATTTAACGACTTTGTATATCCAACTCCATGTAAATGTCGGTCAGCGAAGAAGACCCTTTTATTGTTTACTAAACAAAAGGGTCGCTTAAGCATGAAGGAAAAGGTTAATAAAGAATTCGCTTATTGAAGGAATGCATGATCCACCATATTCATTGTTATTGTAATGAGTTTCTTTAAATATTTAATTTGTTTATATGTGTGCCTTATATGGTATCAAACCCTATGCCTAGTACTATTTGATTACTATTTCCGTTGTTCCAAATATACAGGTTACCCCATCGTAAAGTCGATCTTATATCAAAAAGCCTTCCGTAAGACAGCGCGTTCAACTGTTTTAGTGCTTTCCAATAAAACAAAACGTTTTGCAGTAAAAGGCAAAACAAAAATCTCTGTATTTGTTTAAGTGTAAACAAGGGTCATAAGCAGCAAGATATTAAATTAAGCGTAATCTTGCTAAATTGTGTGGTACTCCTGAACACAACAGGACAGTTTAAAATAGTTATGTCAAAAAGTTAGCTGGTACGAAAAATTAACCGAGATTTTAAGTCATAAATGGATCTTAATTAAAAGAAAATCCTTGACAGAGTAACCTTCTATTGTCTACAAATGGGGATTATAATGGTAAACGAGTATTCCAAATTTCCCAGCAATATAGCAAAGGGTAAAGTCAATAATTTAATTTTATTCTGATACAATGTATTTTCTTAGTCGAAAAAGGGCCATAATTCTGAAGAAAAAAAAACTTCATAGATTTATGTTCTCTTGTCTGAAGGTATTGACGGTAAATAAGTATCGCATGTTTATAGGTAATATTTCAAGGTTTTGACAAACAAACATAACCAAGTTCAATGTACATCAAGTCGAAATAGAGCAATAATACTAACGACAATCTTCACAGAGCTATGCACTTTTGTCTGTTGATGGAAGTAATTATTGTAAATAAGTTTTGTAAGTGTATATGGTATCGAAAAGTGACATCATTCTTACAAAAACTGTACTCTTGTCTGTTGATATAGGTAACGATGGTAACAAGAATTGAACATGTTTAAGCAATGTATCTTAGGGTTTTGAAATAAAATCAGGTGGTACAGAAAACTTAACGAATGTGTGACGCAAACGCTGACGACGAGGCCATTAGGATTGCTAGCATTTTCTTCGAAAAGTCAAAGTAAAAATAGTATAACTTCTTTTAAAAAAAGGTTGAGATAAAGAAAAAAAAAGTTAATTGTAGACAATAAGTAGTTCCATATCGAGGTAATAGTGAATCAATGGTATTTTAGCGTCATTTAAACCAGACCTTATACTTCTCTGCAATTACAAAATTAATGCTTATATAGATACGATGACTGTCTAATTTTTGGTTCGTGACCCATTCTTTTCCCGAGAGTTATGCATATATAAAAGTTGGTCTCTTTTGATGTTACAGTTCCGGTCACCCTGGTCTTTATTTGTTATGGGATTTCATCTTCCCAAAATGAAATTATGCAGGAAATGTGCTAACTCTCGATATAAGAATAAGACGTATGGCTCAAACTACCCATTTTTTTCTTTGTGACAAAGGTAAAGTTAACAACAACCAACATTCTGTATCACCTTTATACCATGACAAACGTTTTCTTTAATTTAGGTCAAAGGTCAATGTCAAGTTATATCGGCCTAATTTTCATCCACGACATACCAAATTTAGTAACTCAATGTGCTCAAGCTTTTTGATTCATAACACACCATCGCTAAGAACATCTACATGTAATTGCACGTAGCTTACACAGAATACGCGGTAAAGGTATAAAGCTAAAAACACATACCAGTGCATGAAAGTCCATCACCGCTAAACCCTGTATCACACTGACAAACAAACGAACCGTTAGTATTTGTACAACTAGCATCAGAATGACATGGAATTGAGTTGCATTCATTGATATCTGTCAAAATAAAATGGTAAACATGTATATACGTATCTAAGGTAGTTAATAAACCAATTGATTCGGCTTTACATCAATTAAAGAACTATGATTTCAATGGTGAATAGTATACAGGGTATGCTAAATAATAACGTGTTTTATCAAACAGTTAGTTAGATTTAAATAATACTTTGAAGTGAATAGATTACATATACCGTTTTCATATGTTCATAATATTATCATCTTTTGGATCTTACAGATAATATTAGAAATGTGCATGAGAGTAGGTAAATTAAATTTATAAAGGGTTTTCTAATTTGATATACCAATATTTATTGATGCACCTTTCAACATAAACGAATATCACTATTTTTTAAGTAAAACCCCTTGTTCTGAGAAGAAAATGGTTGAAACAAGCATGTACATGTAAATACTTCCAATATGTAAAGTAAATATGACTACGTCCAAGTTGAAAAGATTGATGGTTTGGTGTTTTACGCCGGCTTTCAACAATTTTTCAGTTATATCACGGCGTTTCCTGTGTAATTTACCAGTACTTCTGTTCCATTTAGCGCCAAGGCAGGCAGCCATTTCTGCGTCTTTTTTAAAGTCTTCGGTATGACTCGGCCGGGGATCGAACCTGCGACCTCCCGCACTAGAGGCAGACACTCTACCACTTCATCATCGAGACGGTAAGATGAAAGAACAATGATATTTAAATAGATATAGAGCGAAGAGACAGATGCTACCAATACGACACGTAAAAATTAATACGTGCCAGGTGAAATGAGCAATTATATTTAAATAGATATAGAGCGATATTAACCATTAAGTTAAGTAAATGTCAATACGTCCCTGGTGAAAAGAACAATGCTATTTAAATAGATAAAGAGCGAGAAGACAGATGCTACCAGTATGTTAAGTAAATGTGAATACGTCCCATATAAAAAGAACAATGATATTTTAATATATATAGAGCGAAGAGATAGATGCTACCAATACGTTAAGTAAATGTGATTACGTCCCTAATGAAAAGAACAATGATGTCTAAATAGATATAGAGCGCAGAGACACATGATTCAAATATGTTAAGTAAATGTGAATACGTCCCAATCCTGATGAAATGAACAATGCTATTTAAATAGATATAGAGCGAAGAGACAGATTCTACCAGTACGTTAAGTTAATTTGAATAAGTCCCTGAAGAAAGGAACAATGATTTTCAAATATGTATAGAGCGATAAGACAGATGCTACCAATATGTTAAGTAAATGTGAATACGTCCTAGATGAAAATAACATAATGATATATAGTTGAAGATACATGTGTAGTGTTGAGCAACAGATGGTACCAATGTGCGAAACAAATGTGATTACACACCAGATAAAAATAAATTCATGATATTTAAATACATACAGTCAATAGGTTAAAAAATGTGAATACACCCAATATTACAACAACATAATGAGATATGAAGGCTGAGCCGTATTATGTCGTTTGAACGTTACTAAATTTGTCTGCGTGATTAATAAACATCCCTCTTCTACATCAACATGAAATGATGTCATATATTGACTTTGATTTTAGGCGTCAGTGACGTATCAATCTATGTGATTAGCCAAATATAGATAGTAAGCACTCATAACGGCCACATCAGTTGGCATATTTGCATTATGCTAAACTAAACATGTCATATTGTCATGTGTTAGTAATTTAGGGGGTTTCAATATTAAACGACAGTAACCTTTCACAATAATATATATCTTGTTGTTGACAAAGGTGTTGTTACAATATTACTTAACCTTTTTGGATTTTCTATTTTAAAACAGAGTATAACTATATGAGTTGTATATTTTTCAAATCACTTTTGAACATTACAACAAACAGACTGAGCTACACATTTAATTTAGAACTTAAAAGTTAAACTACTTCTAAATATATAACATATATATAAAGCACCGGTTAACATGCTCATCTGTTGCTGATAACGAATGTTAATATGAGTACAGACCTGTGCATATTAACCCATTGCCCGTATATCCAGGAAAACAGTCACACACTGATGTCTCATTCACATATGAACAGTTTGCATAGGCACTGCAGACGTTTCGATGACAAAAGTCAAAGTCTGAAATGGAGGGGTTAACGGTTTCCGGTGAAAGTTTACTCACAGACTAGCTATGTGACCAACAGAACAACCTCATATTCATTTTGTTTTCAGAAATTCTATGGCAACCAAAAATGCGTTTTTCGAACAAGCAGCGTGACAACACTTCTTGCAAAAGTTACACAAAATATTCCAAAATAGTTAGTTTACTATTTGGAAACTATACTAAGCAAGTAAACATAATTTATCATTGCATAATTTAAAAATAAAATTCTCAAAAGTTAGTAAATTAGTCAGTAGAACAATATCAAATCAAAAGTACACGCAAGCAGAAAAACTATGTGCTCATGTGTCGGTATATAGTTCTTCCATATAATATACATTGTGGAATATCTATTGCGTGAAAGTGACATCTCGGTAATTAGAAATATGAAACACATTTGAAACATGTGATCTATATGTTTTAAAACAATGCCTAGATATGCAGGTGAACAGACATTTAATTCGTTCCACGACCAAACCAACATTTTGAACTGTACGTAATTTATCGACCCAGATCAGCCTGCGTAGTTCGCGAAGGCTAATCCGGACCTACACATTCAGTCTCAGAGGAATAGAGGTATAGATTAAATCATTCTAAAACAGAAAATCTACAGGAAGTTAACATTGTATATCTGAGTTATACTACGCGGCATGTTTATGCTGATCTGGGTCGACACTTTACGCAGTGGCCATACTGTTGGTTTACTTGCGGAATGGCTTATGTAAATGGTTAACCATTTGTTGAGCCCGTCAGTGATAACAATCCGTACCAGTTAGCATTCATAAATATCGTTTGCTCCGATCACCCTGTTCATCTGCTCAGTCGTATCATAATATACACAAGATTACATTACCTTCTAATAAGCTTGCGTCAGTAAAATGGGAACACTGTAGATGATGATAAGTCTTTGTGGATACACAGTTTAATCTTGATCATAAGCTACACTGTTAACAAAATCCAACTTGTACCTGTTCATGAGCTCAATTAATGTTATATTAATAAAATGTTAATAAATATAAATACAAACCGTTACATTGAAAAGCATCACCAAGCAATCCAAAATTACACAGGCATCCAAAGTAACCTGGGATTTCAAAGCAGATTCCGATCGGATCACATACCAGTTGAGTGGTGCACTCTTCAATTTCTGTTAGTAAATGGAGATTGTCTAATAGATTAAACATATGCACACAGAGCTAATCTGTCTCTTTGCGTTTGAATCGTATAAAAGGTTTGGAAATAAAATAAGAATGTCAGAAGTCTTACTCTAATCAACATATAGGACTGATAATTGCGATGGTATTATGCAATTACTCGAAATGTCAACAATTTCCCACTTACAACTCTTTAAAATCATCTACATGTAGGAAAATATAAAATATTTGTTTTCTCTATTTGCTCGTTAAAGCGAATCATTCGTGACATTATGAACAAATTAAAGAATTACTAGAATACTGATAGTAATTGATTTTGTTTCATGCTAGAAGGTACATAATGTTGCCATTTTTACCGTTAATATTGATTTGTATCCTATCACAGAGTTAAACTTGCATTTAATCTTTATAAAAAACAAATATCGAAATGCAATTAACTACAGCTATCACTGAATGTGGTTAAAAGTCCTATAGTATTAGGGCTAAGTCGAAAGCGGGCGTTGACTAAATAAAATATTGGCGGTCTGTAACCTTATTCGAATTTGACATGCATTTTATAGTCATAAACCCATGTTTCACAGATATTTAAATTGTTCGACCCTTTTATAAGTCATCGACCTCAAATTTGTCTCAAATTCTAAGTTGAAATGGGGTAATAATTCCATCAGAAATTGGTGGTTTGTTACAAACGTCGATCTAAACCTGTATTTTATTGTCTAAAACTGAGAACGTGCAATCTTGTCTCGATTCTGGACAAGGGGCAGTAAACTGACCTCTGTCTTATTCCCCTACCAAACAATTGCTTTTTCTGTCCGCTTAACTGAAAAACAAACGCAGTTTTACCAGTTAATACTAAGTTAAAAACAGTGTAGGCCGATTGAGAGTCTATATGAAAATTATTTATCCAAAAGGATGAGTTCGACGATCCTTGTGGTGATGACACGACCCTTTCGTTATATGTACACCAGACTGTTTCCAAAAAAGACACAGCTGTATCGCTTGAAGTAGTTCTTATCTTTTGGAATTATTCCAACTGATAAGCTTTGCAGCAGGAATATGGATCATCGGTCCTTAGCTCATGATATTAACTAAAGTCTCCAAAATAAGTCCTACAATCTGATCAAACTATCGCTTAACTACAATAAAATTTATTAATAGGCCATCAACAGTCGTGCGCACATTGTAGATGCAGGAAACTGAGCCCTCTGAAATCTGTCTCCAGTGTAGCTATAATCACCCAAAATGTAAATATATTTAAATCAGTCTTTCACCTCAATTATTCGAGATGCATTGATTGGTTGACAGATACAGTTCTAATGCATACCCATACCAGGCTGTGTACATTCGTATTTACCTACGCTGAAGTCAGACGACTAGACATACTGTCATTAGCCATATTAACTATGAATATACTTCATTCGTATCCAACAGAACAGACTGTTTTTGACTGCACCTCGTACATATATTTGACCAGCGTAATGTCTTCTAACAGTTGATAAATACTTTTGAGCCCCGTCGAATGAAAACCGACCTTGATTAATACAGTTACACACAATCATTTAGCCACGTCATTGAACAACCAAGCTTCAAGAGTTTGCAATCTCGAAAGATCAATGTCGACCTCAGAATCCACAAACTTTTATGTAACGCATGCGTGACTGAATGGTGAACGGGAGAAACCCAGAGTCGGAATCCCAACATGCCGGTTTGTCATAGAATGGTTGGTATAGTAGACTTGCGACAACTCGATTAGAAAGGTACCAAACTATTGTTATTTCTAGTTATCGAGGCGTCCGAATGATTCCTCCGTTTATTCTTAAAGGTCGTCTGCTGCAGATGTACTGTATGTGGGAAAGAGTTTATTGCCGTGAGGCTTAACGTTTTCCTACACGTAGAAGCATGTTAATGGATATGCAGCATTCATGTAATGCCAGCTTCGTAATTGATTTATACTTCAGTGTTAACTATAAAATCCTAGGAAGTTATACAATCAAATCAGTAGAAACAGCACGGAAGCAGCTCTGTTGGCTCGAATTTACAATCAGAATTGCTACTACGCTGTTTTCAAAAGTCTGATCCGTCTGATCAAAAGATCCGTTCCAGGTAATTTTTTCGAGTTAAACGATATGTCCGAATGATCACATGTTCGAGTTATATTGAATTCGCAGTTAAATTGCCATAATCCAACCAACCTTCGCTAACAATGAAATGCTTATTTCAATATTTAAAGTATTGGTGAATTCCTTTTGTTGAGGGTTTAGGTCAATTTTAACACTAATTAAGTTAATAATTGGCGACAGTTCAATTAATCATGAGCCTTGTGTAAACAGACCAGTACTACTAGGCTACGAAATACTTGCTCAATGACACTCGAACATGATTGCCGCGATCGGGGATCGAATCCGGGACCCAAATCCCCACGCTATACACTCGGTCAATATTGGTGAATACGTAATACTTGAAAATATGGATACAATTCTGACCATTGCGCAAAGATGCATTTTGTTATAATGAACGACTGTTTATTCAAATGTGATCCGTTCCATGCGAAAAACAACAGTGTGGACTTTGCGTAAAGTATCGACCCGGATCACCCTATGCATGCCTCGCAGGCTAACACGGACAGAAACGTATGCCTCCAGTGGATTTTCTGTTTCAGGAATTATACCTCTACACATCTATCCCCCTGAGATCAGACAACGCCGACACATTACGCAGAGTCCATAATGTTGGTTTTCATATGGAACGGTTCATATGTGATTTGTTTTTATGAAATTATACAGCATGGGAATATATGTAGCATAATCAAAATTTAACGTAAATGTAAATGATCGACCTGTTAATCGATGTATTTGCTCAAAGGTCTGGTTCAGGGGTGTCGACCAGGAAATACACGCCAAAATGTTGATTCAGTCGTGTTTCACAATATGTCAAGAATTTCTGATATCATTTTTTTCTCAGAAACAAATCGTTTCGGTATCTGCCTCTTTGACTGTCGAGTTAACGCGCGTGTAAATAGATACATTTAAGTTTTAAAAAACAGACATTTTATAAACTCTTTTCGACTTAATGGAACAAAATAAATGTTAATGATTAAAATCAATAAAGTGTTTGTCAATTTGTATATGAGCTAATCTTCAGCCTTTACAGCATATCATTTTAAAGTCGTCTGCTGCATATTTATTGTATGTGAGAAAGGATTAAGGCCACAAGGTTTAACGTTTTACCACAGGTAGAAGTAGTTTGATGCATATGCAGCATACACCCTTGGCAAACGTGGAAGATGTTCATTATGAGCAATATATTTTTGGCGCAATATGATCAATCGTATTCAATACATGTGCAGATAGTTATGCATACTGTTGATGAAACATTTCGAAGTTAACTGCTGCATATCGATTGTATGCTGGACAGGGTTGAACTAATGAGTGGTGTTTTGACATACAATCCTTTTGAAACCTTGTCCCAAATATAATGTCATTGATTAGGTAATTGGAAAGGATAAAACATGCCAATACACAGTTTGTTAATTTGTGCATGAGCTATTTAAAAGGTAGACAGCTTTAAAAAAAACATCATAACTCGTTAAATATGTCTGTTTCTTCCTTATTTCAAAACTATTTACCCTTTCCCAAAAAGAGTAATGTGAGATATGTGTAAATTCTGTCTTTGAAACACTATACGTCTGCAGCTGAAAAAGTATGAAATTAAATAGCAATGAAATTGGAAACTCACCTGAACAATTAGTCCCATTTCCGGTAAAACCTGTGTTACATGTACAATTTATAACGTTTTCAAATGATTTAAGACACATAGCGTCTTTACTACAAATATTTTCGGCTGGACTACATGTAGCTGGCTCGGTCAGATCTGAAATGGATTTGTAATAGTTTATTGTTTGCGCTACAGTAGTGGAGTGCCCTTGAGTAAAGTACATATCCCCGACAAAGTATTGGTTTGTTTATCCAGGGATTACGAATAAATGAACTGTCGCCGTGATATAAATGAACTTATGTTGAAACAATAGAAGAAATCAGGTACAGTATATTCGCGATGGGTCGAACTTGAAAGGGTCCGTTACACTACTTCGAGTTATTGATGTGTTCGAGTAATCTAATCGATGTGTTCGAGTTATCGATATGTTCGAGTAATCGATATATTCGAGTTATCGTTGTGTTCGAATATTCAGTATTCAATAAAGCCTTCTGCATTGAACTTAAAACCCGCCTCAATCCCCTAAACAATCGAGAGAAGAAGGAGAAACTGTACAGGAGGAACGGAACACCATCAATCATATATACACTGTAACAGCAGAAAAAACAATAGGCCATGTTTCTCGTAAGAACAAAGAATGGTTCACAGCAGGGACATGGCAAAATATTTGGGAAACACAAAATAGTCAGCACAAAATCAAAAGGAGTTCAAGACCAACTAAATGATGCGTATAAAGCTAAAGACAAATAGGTTAAAAAAAGTGCAAGGAAAGATCGAAGAAAATACATCGATAATTTGGCAGAAGAAGCTGAACAAGCAGCAAATCGTGGTGAACTGAGCAAGGTCTACACAATTACAAAACAACTTTGCGGTAAAAGCAGTGCCCAGACAACCCTAGTAAATCACAAACATCCGATAAGAACAGAACAAGAATCGGAAGGCATGTTAAATCCAGAACCAACAGCGGATGACATCAACATCATCACAGAAACACTAACGATTGAATAAGTCATCAAAGCTATTAAAACCCTTAAGTCTAGTAAAGCACCAGGCATTGACTCCATCCATGCAGATATGTTAAAAGCAGACATGGACACATTTTCCAAAGTAATTCATAACCTATTTAGTAACATCTGAGAAGAAGACAGTATTCCATCTGACTGGAGTAAAGGACTTAAATTACCAAAAAAGGTGATCTACGAAATTGTGACAATTGGAGAGGCATAACACTATTGTCCATCCCAAGTAAAGTCTTTTGTAAGATTTTATTAAACAGAATAGAGGAAAGTCTAGACACAAAACTAAGAGATAGGCAAGCTGGTTTAAGCAGAGGCATAGATCAGATTGTCACGCTCCGAAACGTCATTGAGCAATGCATTGAATGGAACACACCACTGTTAATAAATTGTTTTGATTTTCGGAAAGCTTTCGATAGCATACACAGAGGCGCACTTTTGAAAATAGTCAAATCGTATGGTGTTCCAGAGAAAATATTGAACATGATAAAAACCTTCTACACCAACTTTGAATGTAGCATCATCCATGGGAATTCCGTCTCCGATTCCTTTGTAGTAATATCAGCAGTAAGGCAAGGATGCATCATGTCGCCTATACTGTTTTTATTGGCCATCGACTGGATAAAACAGCAGGCAGAGGTAGGGGTATCCAGTGGACCATGTTTAATCAGCTGGAAGATTTCGATTTTGCTGATGATATTGCTGAACTTTCATTTAACCATTCAGGAAAAACCCACCACACTAAATAACTACGCAAAACAGGTCGGCTTAAACATAATTGCTAAAAAGACAAAGGTTATGACTATCAACTCCAAAAACCAAACACCAATTCTTTTTTAACAATACACCAATAGAGAATTCTGATGATTTGATCTACCTTGGCAGTGTAACCAGCAAGGACAATGGAGCTGTAAAGGATATCAAAGCCATACTTTCAAAAGCACGATGCACTTTTGCACGATTTCATCCCATATGGAAGTCTAGCAAATACAGTCTGAAGACCAAACTAAAAATCTATAACAACAATGTTCAATTTGTTCTTCTGTACGGTTCTGAATGCTGGAGAACATTAGTTACTGACTTACAAAAAGGTTGATGCTTTTCACAACAGCTGTCTGAGAAGAATACACAAGATAATTTGGCCAAAAAAGATCACAAACGAAGAAGTACTCAAAATTAGCAAAGCAATAGAAATAACAACAGAGATCAAACAAAGACGATTTAGATGGCTAGGACATGTATTGCGAATGCCACACGACTGCATTGTAAAAACAGCTTTGTATTGGACACCATCAGGAAAGAGAAAGCTAGGGAGACCACGCAACACTTGGCGAATAACAGTAACATAAGAACTGCAACAGATGTGTTACAGCTTGGAAAATGCACAATATTTGGCAAAGGATAGACAGAAGTGGAGGCAGTTTGTTATGGCCTTATGTCCCACCGGGGACAAAGAGGATAAGTAAAGTAAGTACTCAGTATGTTCGAGTTATCCGATGTCTTTTACTTATCGGTATGTTTGTGTTATCGATGTGTTCGAGTTAAAACTTATTTCATTTGTGTTTTGGCAGTTTCGCAATTCATTAATACATAAACAAATCCGTTGAAGGAATTGGTTTGAGTTGAACGATACATTCTAAATAGTCAATGTTCGAGTTATCAAGAGCACAATGTTTGTTTAAAATGAGTAAAATCTGCATTGTTTGCAAAAGCCTTGTATATCCTTTAATTGTCTTTAATTGCATTTGGCAGCGAAAGGTGCGTGACAGTTAGCCAGTCAGCCAGGCCATCATCTTTTCAGATTAAAGTTATTACGCACTTCAACTTCCAAACATCGCATGAGCCCGTGAATGGGAAAATGTACAAGTTGACTTTAGAACAGTATAGATACAGATCAGACTATAAATCCACATTCTGGTCATCTTTTACAGTATTCACATGTTACTGACACAAGCTTGTTTATAGATTATGTAAACTTGTGTAGATTCAGATAAGAAGATCCGAAGCTACACTCTTCAGAAATGTCAACTTAAAACTTGTTCGCAAGCACTGGCTCAAATAGCCAGCGATATATCCTCACGTAGTAAGCTCTGTGCTCTTAATCCAAGAATCCCGCTTTGACAACCAATGCACGTATAAAAGACAAAGACAAAATGTGTCTGTAAATTTAAATCTAACTAGAAAGCAATGTCCAATTCTCCAAATCATGTAATCCAGAAAAAAGGCTACATAATCAACAACATACACAGTGAAGAAAGGTATTCAATATAACTATGAACAAAGTTTGAAAGAACTCGAGCTTTTTGAGGAAATGTAAAAAAAAAAAAATTATCGTTGAGCATTACACATTACTAAAAAACATGACAAATTACATTTAGAGACAATATTGAAAACATATAGACAAATTAATGGAAACTCACTATAAATGTTTGTAAGTAATACCACTGAATACGGTTGAAAACATTCTGGCACATGAGCAATTTCTCTATTTACCACAATGGTTTAAAAAGTCGCTTGGTGCAGAGGCGTCAGAAAGCGTCTGTACATTGGTAAGAGTTTTAAAAACACCACTGCTTATGGTAACAAAAATACCGTTAGAAATTATGCTTGATTTATTTGATACCTATGTTGCGACTATTAAATATTCTTCGAGTGGAGTCAGAGCCTTCTGAACAAGTCAATTGGTAGAAGGATTGTATATATGGAGAGTTTGTAACATTTTACAGAAGATACAATAATTGTATCCTTTCTACAGTAATAAACTAACGACTAAAAAAAATAGTATCGATTCCACTGCTGATTGGGCCAGAAACGTTAAACATTTAACCCTTTCCCTCATACGACATTTCTGCAGCAGACGACTTTGACCATATTTTGTAAAAAAATGGAAAATCTCTAAAATTGAATGGATAACCTATGACTAAAAGTGGAAAACATTGTGTCAAAAGGAGAAATTGCTCGTTTTGAGCAATTTCTTCTTTTGTCATTGTGTTTTCAAAAAGCCGTCTGCTGCAGAGGCGTCAGAAAGCGTCTATATGAGGGAAAGGTTTAATACAGACTATTGGATTGTATGATGTATGGTTATTTCCAGCATCTATTGACATAAAGAAGTTCATTTCACTTTTACGTCAAAGATTGATCGAAATGTACATAGCTGAATGGTATATTGACGTAAATAATAAACCTTCACTGATTTTATACACAAATCTAAATACTTCTTTTGAAAATTCTTGTTACCTTGAAAACATGAATATTCCAACTTACAGAAATGCCGTTGAGAGATTACGCTTATCATCACATTAATTATTCATTTAAAGTGGCAGCCATAGAAAAAACAATAAAGAATAAAGAAGATAGGAAATGTTCTCTTTGCAATTTAAATGAGAATGAAGACGAGTTTTATTTTATGCTAGTTTGTCCTTTTTATCAAGAACTAAGACAGATATATATAAAGAAAATGTATTATAGAAATCCTAATATGTACAAATTCATTTCTACGTTAAACTCATCAAATCTTAAAGTTTTAAATGACATTGGAATATACTATTCCAAAGCTAACCACAAAAGAAAAAGTATACTTAATGTAGTAAACGGTTAGACGTTGACTGATATGTCTTCTTTTCATGTTGAGCTTATTGCTTAACATGTCAGGACAACATAGCACTAAGCTCTGTATCCGAATATCTGCAAACTTATATATATTTCTCTCATTTCAAACATTATTTCCGCCTTAGTGGGAAGTGCATTATTCATTCACAATATTTGTTTGTTAAACTGTATGTCTATATTTTCGTATGCGCATGTATATTGCAATTATGTTGATGATGAACCATATATGTTTAAGTCATATGAATAAGTTTCAAAATCCGTCTGTAAGTTGGAAAGGGCTAATAGTACCCCGAATAAGATATGCAAATATGCAACAGTATTTCAGTAATATTACGGCGAAAATGTATTAAATATTGAAAATATGCTTGCCACGAGTGTGGATCGAACCTGAAGCGAGTGTGGATCGAACCTGGAGCGAGTGTGGATCGAACATGAAGCGATTGGTCTCTCAACCCCTACAACAAGTAGAACAAAACCAGAACGGAACATGGGTATGAGCAAGGTTTGTAAACACACGTGACATTTCTTCTAATACTGATTTATATCATTGGCTCCTATTCACCGACAATTTAATTGAGTAGAATTTTCTGTAGTTGTTACTTTTGGGTTTTTTAAATTGCATTACAGATTGTACACTGAAACCGTGTATAAACGGAGGCTCTTTTTTATCGGGCAACTTTTCCTGCTTCTTCCCTGTGAAAGAGGTAAAATACACTATAATTGTCTTATCCCTTTTATTTCTAGTGAACCTTGAAATAGTGTATATGACCATCAGATCAAAAGGCGAGTTTGGTGTCTTGTTACATCTGCGAACAGCGGAGACTCGGGTGTGCATATCCTCATCCTCCTCAGAGCGTGTACCTACTGACTAAAAACGATTTGTCTAGTCCTACTTGAACCAAATCGCGCCATTAATGAGGGACATTAGTGATAATTATATTATCTCCCTTGTCAGATAAAGACCAAGGAAGACCAAATAGTTGGTAGGTCCTTTAAGTTGGAATCCTTTGTCTTTATCGCTATTTCGCAATGAGACATTGCAATTACTCTGTACACATTAATCATAAATGTGTTAATTAAAGTGATGATTCAAAAGAGAAAATTTACATAGCAGTGTTTAAAGAAAACAAATGTGGAATTACTAATCAATCTAATAACAGTTGGCCAAGAAAATGCAATTATAAGTGCACCATCCAGTGCAAAGAAACCAATGATAAAAATAGAGGAAACCAAATGATAGGACCTAGCTAGATGTAGAGAGTATTAAAGGGAGATAACTGACCGATGTCTCCAATTGACATTGTTTCTGTAACGTCGCAAGATCCCATTTCGTCGGACATTGTACCTGTAACGTCGCAAGATCCCATTTCGTCGGACGTTACTATAAAAATACTTAGACATTGTACCTGTAACGTCGAAATATCCCATTTCGTCGGACGTAACATAATACTTTTATGTTTGCATACGTAATTTGAGGCGTATACACCAGACGACTCTGTCAATATTTTGGCAAAATAAGACATTGGTCATAATGAGCAATGTCTTCTTTTGACAGAATGTTCTCAACTCTATTCACTTATTATGCATGTACTTATATCTGTAGGGAGGCTGTGTACTTTTGTAACCATATCTTAGTCGCTGTCAGAGGAGTCGTCTGTTGCAAATTTGATTTATGTGGGAAAGGCTTGGTTACTTACCTTGTCCTTCAACAACGTATCGACAACAGCACGTGACCAACATAATGGTTATTATCGGGATGAATGTCATCGTACGTGCTTCTTTGTACGGAACGCAAACATCGAATTTTATCCTGAAAAAAAAAAACTATTGTATTAAAACAAAAGTCACAATATCACTCGACTGTTATTAGGCAAAAAATAACTCAATATTGCAATAAAATGAAAAACATCCTTGCTTCCTGGCGGCCTGTTTTCGACCAATCAATATGCACAAATCTCATGCAGGGTCATCGAAGGAACATGTCTACAAAATTAATTGAAAATGAGAAAAAGGGTAAACTGTTCGTAACTGATTTAAACAAGACCTCGGTCTGAAGATGTCTCGCCCATCTTGGAAAACCGCATATAAAAGGTCATAATATGCCTAAACAAAATAAAGTCGATGAAAGGTAAGACGTAAGTGAATAGCAATGCATTGTTGTCCACATGGAGACAACTGTTATAATAAAAGATTGGATGAAAATTATGTCCTGTAGATCCAATGTTAACAAAGGTTAAGTAACCTAATCAATGTTAAGTTAAACCAAGGCTAAGTTCTGCAGAACCGCATGCCTGGTTTCGAATCTTACCAAGATTTGATGGAGACCAATATTTCGAAATTGATCCATGAAGATTTGATAACAAATGTGAGCTCTATAGTCAATGTTAACCAAGATAAAGTCACCTTATCAAGGCTATGTTCGGGCCAACGATGACTTTGACATTGGTCCTTTTGCCGTTGAATGATGTCCCATGACCCAACAATACATCAGACATAGTTTCAGAAACATTCGAACAGGGATTGCTGAGATATATAAAATTGAAACGCGGCCGCCGACGCCGGAAAAGTGACTGCTATGTCTCACTCCACATGCATGGGAGAGACAATAATGCGGGACTGGGTTAAAGAAATATGTTTAAATATTATGATAAAGTTCTATAATGCATATTAATGCAAGATTAATGGCATATATTGGTTTCTGCTAAGCAAACTTCCTGGATGGATTTTAGCCGTTTTTTTTAAAGCAATTAACACATATACATGTCATATCACAAATGCCTAACAATGATAAATATATTGAGAGTACATTTCTACTATCAAAGCAGATAATCCTGTGTTATATATATCTTCTTCTGCGTGATATAACTGAAATATTGTTAAAAGCGACGTAAAACATCATGCAAACGAATTAATCAATTTCTTAAAGTGTTTAGCAACGCGTAGGTGAAACGTTTTAAATGCATTGCTTTTGAATTCATTTTAAATCCAAACATATGTAAGGAGTTTGTTGCAGCGGTGTCAAATGACAATTCCACCACTGATATAAGCAATTTATAAGACAAACAAGAGGCCCAAGAGGGCCAGTATCGCTCCACGGCCATAAGGCAAAAATCAAATCTCCAAAGAGCCCTGACCCCTGGTGGCCATGTTTTTTACCAACCACCATGGCTAAAAGGAATCTTGAAGAGTGTCAGCCAAGGAATGTTTCTGAAAAATTATTTGAAAATCGGCCTGACACTTTCGGAGGAGAGAATATATTAAGTTTTCACTATAGCCATATAAGGCAAAATAGCCCCAACCCCTGGCGGCCATGCTTTTTTTACAAATCAACATGGATTGAAGGAATCTAATAGGGGGTCACCCAAGGAACATTTCAACAAAATTATTTGAAAATCTGCTCAACACTTTCGGAGAAGAAGTTTTTTTAAGTTTTCACTATGATCATATAAGGCAAAGTAGTCCCGCCCTCTGGCGGCCATGTTTTTCGAACAATCAGCATTGCTTGAAGGAATCTGATAGGGGTCACCCAATGAATATTTCTACAAAATTATTTGAAAATAGGCTGAACACTTTCGGAGAAGAGGACTTTTTAAGTTTTCACTATAGCTATATAAGACAAAATAGGCCCCTGGTGGCCATGTTTTTCAACCAATCAACATTTCTGGAAGGAATCTAATAAAAGGTCATTTAAGGAACATTTCTACAAAATTATTTGAAAATCGGCCTGACACTTTCGGAGGAGAAGATTTTTTAAGTTTTCTCTTTAGCCATATAAGGCAAAATAGCCCCGCCCTCTGGCGGCCATGTTTTTTATCAATCAACATGGCTTGAAGGAATCTGATAGAGGGTCACCCAAGCAACATTTCTACAAAATTATTTGAAAATCGGCTGAACACTTTCGAAGAAGAAGATTTTTTAAGTTTTCACTATGATCATATAAGGCAAAGTAGTCCCGCCCTCTGGCGGCCATGTTTTTCGAACAATCAGCATTGCTTGAAGGAATCTGATAGGGGTCACCCAATGAATATTTCTACAAAATTATTTGAAAATAGGCTGAACACTTTCGGAGAAGAGGACTTTTTAAGTTTTCACTATAGCTATATAAGACAAAATAGGCCCCTGGTGGCCATGTTTTTCAACCAATCAACATTTCTGGAAGGAATCTAATAAAAGGTCACTCAAGGAACATTTCTACAAAATTATTTGAAAATCGGCCTGACACTTTCGGAGGAGAAGATTTTTTAAGTTTTCTCTTTAGCCATATAAGGCAAAATAGCCCCGCCCTCTGGCGGCCATGTTTTTTATCAATCAACATGGCTTGAAGGAATCTGATAGAGGGTCACCCAAGCAACATTTCTACAAAATTATTTGAAAATCGGCTGAACACTTTCGAAGAAGAAGACTTTTTAAGTTTTCACTATAGCTATATAAGGCAAAATAGCCCCGCCCCCTGGCGGCCATGTTTTTCAACCAATCAACATTTCTTGAAGGAATCTAATAGAGGGTCACCCAAGGGTCGGCTAATGTAACGGTTAGTATATTCGCTTCACGCGGGAGACCAAGGTTCTATTCCCGGTCTGAGAAGGGTTTTTTTTAAATAAAATATTTTATAATTATCTTTTCATTTTTAAAAAAATATTCGACAGATCATCCACTTTCATTGACATTATATACCATCTGCAACTACCAAGACACATCTCTGAACCCGAGATGGTGTTCAGACACGGAAAGCAGATATAGAAAGACAGATGTGAAGTAATTCAATGCCAATAGTATAAAACACTAGTCTTGATTCCAGTCTCAAAATGATGAGTGTCCTCGGATTTCGCTTACTATAGCAACAGGCTCTAACGAGCCCCTTGCTTACAACGACAATCGGATACATCGCTATGAGCCAACATGTAGCCAATTACATACCCTAAACACTGGTCAAAACGATTGTATCCACAAACGATCGGTCTACGAACACCAGAATCTTTAAATCACAAACAGAAATGGTGGAATTCGATTTGAAAGGACTCTGCAAACCTACGCTGTTTTCAACATTGTTTCAGTTATATCACGGAGACAGTTCACTTATTCATGTTCCATAAGTAAACAAACTAGTACTAGGCTTGAAAATGTTCCTTGTCTAAGGGCAATCCACCATGACCACAAAACCTCGACTGGGGATCGAAGACAAAACTAACAGTTTCAAATCCCCGACTCTTACCACTAGGCCACGGCGGATTCCTTACTTCGAGCGCTTCTCTGCTTAGAAACCTATGATACAAATAATTACAGCATAAAGGTTCTATGTCATCTAAAAATAACACATTAATATGAAACGTATGAGTGATTTAACTTCATTGGCGCATTTTGTTAAATCATAATCACATAACATGTGTGAACGTTAAATAATTTAAACCTTTTTCTGATATTAGAAACAGAACATACATTTATTGATTTGATCTTAAATCCAAATCATCATCGTACAAACATATTAACATAACATAACATACGTGAATGTGTAAAAACATACAAAATGATAGAACACAAAAAGTAAATATTGATCTCTTGAAGTATCCTCCCTAAGATCTTAAATGGAGGTTGAACGTACATGCAGTACATTTGTTTCTATATATCCAATTTTTAACAATTGCTATTACTTAAACAATTCGAACGGTGTTTTATGACAGTTTAACAAGGTACACTTTACTAATTAGTAAGTGAACTACGCAAAGCAAGTGCTGCATATACATATTTTCCTAGGTTTTTGATAATATATTTGTTTGAAGATTGCATCAGTTCGGTAAATTTATGCACACTTGGTCGTTTGTAGAAATATGGCAAAATGTAACGCTTTCTAAAATGTAAGTAAATTGGACAAATTAGAACAAGATGAAACTCATCTTCAAAACATAACCGTCGGGCTACCGTGGCGACCAACCTCAATATGCAACTGATGAGAAGAAAGCCGTAGACGTGATAATGAAATTCTTAACTTATAAGGTAGAACATCTAAATATATGTCGAAATCAATCGAGCTTTTAAAATCCGTGGATAGGACCATAGAGTTTTTTAATGCAATTCTGTTACACCAAGATTGTTTGAAAACACCAAGAACTCTTTCTTTAAATAAGAAATGGAAACTTTTCAAATTCACACAAAATGGATCATTGAACACATGTGAAAAGCCATGATTATCTAAAAGTGTATTAATGTTTACAAGCCAGTTAGTCCTTCGACTATTTAGTTGGTCTAACATTTCACTGTAAACATATTGCATTACAATACTGTCACTTTGCACAATGTTACACCAATATTTGATTATACGACAATACCAATTCATATACAATGAATATCGTCCGAGTTCACTGTAAATACCTTGAGTGCTAGTAGAGTTTTTTAACGTTTAAAACACGCTTACAAAACTTTAAATGATTTTTTTTCGATATTATTAAAAGCACCATTACCACAAACTTCACATGGATAGAATCTACAAATGAATCAAATAAATGTCATTGAATTGAAAGTTTTATATTATACTTTCTTATGTAAATTAATACATTTAGTGCTTTTAGACCTTTTCCAGCAATTGTATCTTGGTTTAAACGGGAAGAACCGGTGTAGCTAAAAACAGTACCAAGATAATTACATTGATTAACAACTTCAAGGTTTAAGATTTCATAATGGTAATTTTTATCCGGTCTAGTATTGCCTCTACGACGGAAGACTATAGCCTTTGTTTGTGCATTGTTAACGACAAGACCCCCAACGGTCACAATACAATTTCAACAAATCAAGTCGATTTTGTAAATCATCTGGTGAATTGCCAAACAGGACCATATCGTCAGCAAATAACATTATAAACCATCAAAATGTCGTCAATGTTAAGTCCACATGAGGGGTCATTCTGTAAAAATAGTTCAAGATCTTCTAAGAACAAAGAGAATAAAACAGGGGAGAGAACTTCTCCTTGCTTTAGACCAACTACACATTCAAAATATTCGGAAAAGGAGTTACATCCCTTTACACATGTTTTTACAGAAGCATACATATTTCTAATGATTCTAAGTAGCTTACCATTAATTCCTAGTGTATAAAGTTTAAACCATAAATTGCAATGATTAACACTGTCAAAAGCCTTCTTTAAGTCGATAAAACCACAGTATAATCTGCGTTTATCATTGAGAACTTTGTTGATTATGTCATTTAATATAAAAATAGCATCTACGGTAGATCTACCTGACCTAAAACCGTAGTGTGCATCACTGACAATATCATTATCATTTATCCATGTACTTATACGTTTATTTAGAATACTGGTAAAAACTTTAGAGAAACAACTCACTAGTGTGATGTCTCTGTAGTTGTTTACATCAGAGGGGTCGTTTTTCTTAAATAGCGGTACGAGAATACCCGATGTCCATTTTACAGGAAAATTACCAGAATTTAGAATTGCATTGAATATATCAACGAAATAAGCGCTTAAAATATCAACAGATTGTATAAAATATTCATTTATTAGAATATCTTCCGTACACGACTTGTTTGTCTTAAGCCTTCGAATCGCTATTTCGGCCTCAGTAGCAGTAATAAGTTTGTCTAAATCTTCAAAGTTACAAGAAGTATCATTGAAATCATTTTCGTTACAAAACGTGTTTGATTCTGCCTCATTTTCAGTAACAAGATCATATTGTAACGAAGAAAAATATGGTTGTATACTTTCATCCTTAATGTAACATGCAATTTAATTGGTCGCGTTAACTGAAAAGGCCTATTACATTTCTCCTTAGTATTGATCCTGAAATGGTTTATAACGGAATGAAATTAACTGCAGTCACACATTTTACATATTAGGGTGCTACATTGTCCTACAATGGGAAGTTCTACATGGTACAGAAAAGGTTATCTGAACAAGCTATTAAAGCTAGTTATGCGTTGTATTCATCATTTGGGCAAATCTCTTGCGCGGCCGAGCACTCTCTGGGCGGTTTTCTGTTCCCGTTTTAAAGGTATGAAAATACATATGTATGGCCAATACTAAACGCGAATCTTAAACGGTACCATATGTAACAGGGTAAATTTTGTTATGTATATGTCGGTACATTTTGTCATGTCTTCATGTCCATGTATTATATCGTACTCGTGTTTCTGTATATGTTCTGTAAATGCACGTGATTGTCGAGTGTTGTCGTGAGTAAGGTTCAGTGAGAAAATGCGTGAGCTTCTTCCTTTTCCCGCCTCTATTAATCCGATCCTTTCCTTTGTCTAGAGTGATCATTTTCGGTTTGCCTTGCAGCCAGAACACATGAATGTATAATCTATATTTCCTTACAGAAATATAAAACTCTGGTAAGCAATTCTTATGTTATGTATTTCAAATTGCTATACCTGTGTTATCATAAGTACTTTACTATATTCTGTATTCGGTTTTGTACTTAGTATTGTTTTATTATATTTTACAGGTCCATTTGACCATTTGTATGTCCTGCATAATTTATTAAAGACTATAAAGATTGATCGATATTGATTACTAAACCCCGGTCGACAATGGCTTCCAGACGGGGAATTGAACCCCGGTCTCCCGCGTGACAGGCGGGGATACTTACCACTATACCATTTCACTTAAACATAAATCTATAGGTCTATTCCACTTGGTCCTCCTTGGTCCTCCTTTGTCTATTCCGTCACGTCACGAACTTTATCACAGTGAAAGCACAATAGCTAGCTAGCAATTATATGATCTGGCGCCGAACACACCAAATGGTAACAAACGCGGAGCGCTCCTTTTCGTCGGGATTTTCTCCTCGGTTGATGTTCCTTGTTGGTGGTTTCCTCACTGGTTTATCCTCTGGTCCATTCCTTTATAATCCTGTTGTTTCGTCTGGAAGCCATTGTCGACCGGGGTTTAGTAATCAATATCGATCAATCTTTATAGTCTTTAATAAATTATGCAGGACATACAAATGGTCAAATGGACCAGAGTTTTATATTTCTGCACCAAAGTCTCAAGTCCGAGCCTCTAGAAGTACAGCGCTACTTCCGGAAAAGAACTTGGCTTGAAATAACAAGCCGATTCCATTCCCGGAAGTAGCGCTGTACTTCTAGAGGCTCGGACTTGAGACTTCTCCCCGCCCTTGGACGAAAACCGATACGAAGGAGTGTCAAAACCCTGGACAGAGCAGGATCCTTCGCCTGTTCGACCACCCAATTGACAGAAGCAATGTGTTCCGAACACAGCATCTCCTCACTCGCGACATGAGGAGCCACAGTGCTGGAAACGCAATCCATCAATGAGGTAGACGAAATGGCAGCCTGGAAAACGGCCTTCAGTTCATCGTTAAAAACGTAACGTCGGAAGGTATTCCAATCCCTTGGTATCCACCCTTTGTTCCTAAATTGCCATTGTTTTCAGGGCATGACCCGGTTCATAAAGGTGAAGTTTCATACACTGAATGGAAGTTCGAGGTTCGTTGTCTCTCAACCGACCACGATCTGCCATCCAGCCATTTATTACAGATAGTACGAAGTTCTCTTAGGGGAACAGCGCGCAGACTTCTTATACCTTTAGGGGAGGGGGTTTCAGTTGGAACGCTTCTTCAGAAGTTAGAATCTACATTTGGGGATCTGGCACCTAGAAATGTAACCATGCAAGAGTTTTTTGATGTCCAGCACCCAAATGAGAGTGTTACTGAATATTCGTGTAGGTTAGAGTCGTTGCTACATACCGCTATGGGTGAAACCCATATGGGCGTAGCAGCAAGGAATGATATGCTACGGCATAGGTTTTGGACAGGGTTATCTTCCCCTAAGTTACGTGATAAGACCAGAAAGGAATACGACTCCATTACTGAGTATGATGAGCTATTGCGTAGGGTTAGGATAAAGGAAAAGGAGCTTCTTAGTTGTTCACAGTCCTCCGCAACCTCTAAGAAGGCCCACCACACACCTGTTTCTTCTTCTTTTTCAGTGGAAAGCTCCATATTTGATCAGAAGCTAAAAGATTTGGAAACACGTTTAGAATCTAAGCTTACCTCTACTTTATCTACTGTTCAGACCCGTTTGGCTGATATGGATGGTAAATTTGATTGGATCATGAAGAAGCTAGATTGCCCTGCCCAGGTTCAACATCAACCAGACCGCACCCAGGAGGGTGGCAACAGATGGAGAGGAAGAGGACGCCGAAATTGGACTCAAGGTAATAACCAGAATCCCGGAAACCATTCTAACTCTTCTCAGCCAAAAGATTAACCGCCTCCGTTGATGGCCAAACCGAGGCTGGTGAATCTAAAGGCCTTAATCAGACTTTGTTTGAAAGACTAGTAGGTCAGGCTAATGAGAGTAATGTTCTCATTAATGGTATCTCCCATAAAGCCCTTTTGGACAGCGGGTCCATGGTGACTACTATGTCAGAATCGGCATTTCGATGCTTACCTTCCAACCCTTCCCTCCTTAACCTAGATTCTCTAGCTCTCACTTTATCTATAGCAGACGGAACTTCGATGAAGTATGTTGGTTATTTTGAAGCCAGTTTATCTGTTCCGTCAATTTCCATTGAAGACTTTGTGCTTGAGTTGCCAATTTTGGTCATACCAGATAATCATTTCAATTGTAATTGTCCTGTTATAATAGGTACCAATGTGCTGAGACGTTGCAGAGATGTCGTTCAATCAAACTCAACTGTTGATGATGTTTGGAGATCTGCCGTTGATAGCATTGAGTGTAGAACATTTCCAGTCCGATGTTTGGGACGAAAATCTGTTTGTATTGGTCCTTTTGAAAGTTTGACAGTTAATGGAATTGTAAGGAATCTACCGTCTGATGTTTCCTGTGCTGTCACAGAAACACCTGACGACGATGTTTCTTTTCACTGTTTGTCCCAGATTGCTAAAACTCGATCCGCAAGTCTCTAGTTGCAAAATCCCTGTCCGCATTTGTAACATTTCAGCTAAGACCATTCATTTGAGGCCAAAGTCGTTGCTTTGCCGAGTTACTCAAGCTTCTGTTGTGGACAATCTTGCCTCAGGTTTGGCTGCTACGGCGAATGCCGATATCAGTAAAAGGCCTGATGTAAAGTTGGACTCAACTCATTTATCTGCGGATCAGGTTGCCAAGTTTGAGCAGGTTCTGAGTAATTGGAGCCATATATTTAGCTCCAATACCAATGAGATTGGAAAGACAGACCTGACCAAACACAAAATTGTTTTGGAGGATCCTACACCCTTCAAAGAACCGTATAGGCGGATCCCTCCTGCTTTGTTTGAGGAGGTTAGGCAACATGTGACAGAGATGTTGGAGGCCGGTGTGATTCGTGAGTCGGACTCACCATTTTCATCTAACATTGTGTTGATACGCAAACAGAATGGTTCTCTTCGTTTTTGTTTAGATTGGCGTAAGCTGAACAATCGAACTAGAAAGGATGCCTTTATGTTACCAAGATTTGACGATACCATTGATGTTTTGTCTTCTGCTAGGTTTTTCTCGAAAATCGACCTTCATTCGGCTTACTGGCAGGTTGAGGTGGAAGAGGAGGATAAAGCCAAAACTGCTTTTTCTGTTGGTCCCCTCGGGTTTTATGAGTGGAACCGTATGGGCTTTGGTTTAACTAATGTGCCAGCAACCTTCCAACGATTAATGGAGAAGTGTATGGGGGACATGCATCTGAGGGAATGTCTTATATTTTTGGATGACATTTTGATCTTTTCTAGCACATTTGATGAGCACGTTGTGAGGCTTGAGTCCGTTTTTAAAAGACTTGATCAACATAACCTTCGCCTCAAACCCTCCAAATGTGAATTTTTCCAAACCTCTGTTAAGTATTTAGGTCACATTATTTCGCAGGAAGGAATATGTACCGATCCCGACAAAACAGCTGCTGTAGAGACTTGGCCTGTTCCCCGTAACATCAAAGAATTACGTCAGTTCCTCGGATTTACTGGTTACTACCGACGTTTTGTAAAGGATTACGCCAATACTGTTCAACCTCTTAATATGTTGTTGGAAGGTCATCTATCCCCAAAACAGGCTAAGGCGTCTAAATCCAAGAAACGGAAGAAATCAGTACCTTGGGTCTGGAGTCCGGAACAACAACATGCTTTTGATGCCATCAAGACCAAACTTACTTCACCACCTATCTTGTCTTATGCCAATTACTCTCTTCCGTTTGAGCTTCATGTTGACGCCAGTACCCGTGGTCTCGGAGCGGTTTTGTATCAAACACAAAAGGGAGTGAAGAAGGTGATAGCTTATGCTAGCAGAGGTCTAAGACAAGCAGAGCGTAGATACCAGGCACACAAGTTGGAGTTTCTAGCCCTAAAATGGTCCGTTACTGACAAATTAAGAGATTACCTCTATGGTGCTTCTTTTAAAGCTGTCACAGACAACAACCCTTTAACATACGTCCTGACTTCGGCAAGGTTAGACGCCAGTGGTCACCGTTGGCTTGCAGAGTTAAGTACCTTCGATTTTACTATTGAATATCGAAGCGGTAAGCTCAACGCGGACGCAGATGGCTTGTCACGACGTTACGTTTTTAACGATGAACTGAAGGCCGTTTTCCAGGCTGCCATTTCGTCTACCCCATTGATGGATTGCGTTTCCAGCACTGTGGCTCCTCATGTCGCGAGTGAGGAGATGCTGTGTTCGGAACACATTGCTTCTGTCAATTGGGTGGTCGAACAGGCGAAGGATCCTGCTCTGTCCAGGGTTTTGACACTCCTTCGTATCGGTTTTCGTCCAAGGGCGGGGAGAAGTCTCAAGTCCGAGCCTCTAGAAGTACAGCGCTACTTCCGGGAATGGAATCGGCTTGTTATTTCAAGCCAAGTTCTTTTCAGAACCGCTTCTTTGGAGGGTCAACCGGTACAGCAGCTAGTCTTACCAGAAGCCCAGAGAAAGACAGCATTGAAGGGCATTCATGATGAAGCCGGACATCAGGGAAAAGAAAAGACTTTATGGCTGGCTAGGCGTCGCTTTTACTGGCCAGGACTTGAGAAGAGTGTCACCGCATGGGTTGTGAACTGCGGCCGCTGCATTCGTAGGAAAACACAAATCCGACCTTTTGCAGAGCTAATCCCAATCTGTACAACGAAACCTATGGAGCTGGTATGTATGGATTTTCTGTCCCTCGAACCGAGCAAGGGTGGTATTGAGAACATCCTCGTCATTACTGACCATTTCACCCGCTTCGCACAGGCCATCCCTTGCCGTAATCAAACTGCACAGACTACCGCAAAGGCTCTGTATAATAGTTACTTTCAATTTTACGGTTTTCCTGAGCGCTTACACAGTGATCAGGGGCGTAATTTTGAGAGTGGTATTATAAAGGAACTTTGTAGACTTACAGGGATCAGAAAATCCAGAACCACTCCATATCACCCGATGGGAAACGGATCAGCAGAACGTTTCAACCAGACCCTGTTGAAAATGCTCGGCACACTCACTGACGAGCAAAAGGTGGATTGGAAAAGCTATGTCGGTCCGCTAGTTCAAGCCTATAACAGTACCAAAAGTGAGGCAACAGGATTTTCACCCCACTACCTGATGTTCGGTTGGCATCCTCGCATTCCTATTGATGCATATTTGGGGATTCCCAATTCAGAGGATCGCACCCACGACCATAACTCCTATGCGGCTAAGCTTCAGCAAAGACTGGAATTTGCTTACAAAGCAGCTGCCGAAGAAGCCAGCAAGCAGGCTCATCAGAACAAGGAGTCATACAACAGACGAGTCCGGGAAACGAAGCTGGAGATAGGGGACAGCGTATTGGTCAGGAATGTTGGACTTCGGGGCAAGCATAAACTCGCAGACCGCTGGGAACGGAATGTATATGTTGTCCTGGAGATGCCAAATCCTGATATTCCCGTCTTTAAGATAAGACGACGAGACAAAAGTGGACCGATACGTTGTCTTCATCGTAACATGCTATTTCTTTTCAACAGCGTTCCTGACGAGGAACCGGAGCCGGTGGGTATCAGCAATGATCCGCCGCGGAAAAGGACAAGCATGCACAGCGATACAACATCCAGTTCAGAACATGCTAGTTCCGATTCCGACTCGGATGTGCATAGGTATGTAATCCCCCAGCGCAGATCCCGTCGGTTAATTACCCGAGAGACTCGAACATACAGCCCTGAACAGTTACCTGCGAGGCCGATCTCGCCCATTCCTACAGCTTCAGAAACTCCTTTTATACAGGTACAGTCCCCACCAAGAACCATAACAGAAGAGTCGAACTTGCTACCTTCCCGACCGGTGCGCACACGCAGACCGCCCGATTGGTATGGGGAACGGGTTGCGCCTATCAAAGCAATTCCTGACCAGGAAGTTTTTGTTTAAATTATCTTCCGTTTAACTTTCAGCCCTTTAGGAACTGCTTTTACTGTGCTCGATAATATACTGAAATTGATTTTTCTTTCCTTTACAGGTAAAGTAATGTTTTTTTCTGAATTTCAGTTTGTACTTCATTTTATCATAGGTACTATAGCACGTTACAGTTAACCTAACACTCCGTTGTAAATAATTTGATTTTAATCCCGTTTTTGTTTTGTTTAGCCTGTACTGATTATAATTAGTCTTGATTTCAGGAAATGTCAGGTGCCATGTTTCTTAAAGAGGGGGAATATGTAACAGGGTACATTTTGTTATGTATATGTCGGTACATTTTGTCATGTCTTCATGTCCATGTATTATATCGTACTCGTGTTTCTGTATATGTTCTGTAAATGCACGTGATTGTCGAGTGTTGTCGTGAGTAAGGTTCAGTGAGAAAATGCGTCAGCTTCTTCCTTTTCCCGCCTCTATTAATCCGATCCTTTCCTTTGTCTAGTGTGATCATTTTCGGTTTGCCTTGCAGCCAGAACACATGAATGTATAATCTATATTTCCTTACAGAAATATAAAACTCTGGTAAGCAATTCTTATGTTATGTATTTCAAATTGCTATACTTGTGTTATCATAAGTACTTTACTATATTCTGTATTCTGTTTTGTACTTAGTATTGTTTTATTATATTTTACAGGTCCATTTGACCATTTGTATGTCCTGCATAATGAATTAAAGACTATAAAGATTGATCGATATTGATTACTAAACCCCGGTCGACACATAGATGGATAGAAATCCGAAAAAAGGTGCTATTTTAAATTCACAAAATAAACCTATCTAAGTTTAGTCTACTTGTAACTATTAATACTTATTTATACTAATTACACTTTTCCGAATATTATATAGCACGTGTCATCTACTGAAACTATACAATATGTATTGCTTTACAAATGTATTATTAGGCTAGTTATTTTAGCCAAAATAACCCCACAACGTAGAACAAATTGCAACAGAAAATGTTTTTGAACCATGCACATCTGTATAGTGTCCAGCAATTTAGAAAAAAAGTCCTCAAAATTATCTTTAGTAGAAATATGTTTTTTTGGGTGAAAAAGCTGTTTTCGCAATTTTAAGTGATGATTTTAGAAATTCATTTTTAAAAAAAATTATTAAGTATATTTCAAATATTGTTTTGTCTTATTTAATTGATGCAATGTTTAAATGTATTTTTATTAAAGAAAATAAATAAAAATATTGGGGTGGGATTTTGTTTGTGTAAAAGAAAAAAAAAATACTCTAAAATGGCGTGTTTGTTTTACTTTAGCATTAAATTACATTTTATGGAATCATCACAAGTTATAAAAATTAAATTTATCTAATAACTATTAAACAACTTAAGCTTATGCATGTCCTATAAGTTTTTACATTTTGCGTTTTAAAATAAAATGGCTACGTATAGTTTAAGTGTTGAAATAAACATGTACTGCTAAAATTAAAATTTCCCACAAATAGCGGTATATATTTCAATCTTAAATTATTTCAAAAGTGTTAGATTACTTGAATGAAATATCTATATTTGACTACCATAAAGAATAATGTTTATACACTTATTAGTCTAATCAATATCCTCATTGTAGGTTTGAACGTTACTGCAGCCAGTACCCTTGGCAATCTCCACAACTTGAAGTGCAATGAAGTCCGTGCTTTCGACAAGAACATCTCTTGGAATCACAGTTCACTTTACAATTACATCTTATGATTTTTAAAAGTCGTTCAGGTGCTGCAGGTAGTGTTGTCTTCACTGGAACAAGCTTGTTGTTTTTCATACACCAGCCCCATTCTAGTGGATCTATGTATATGTTGCAACAACATGTAAAATGTTATGCAATTAAAGAACTTGAATTTGAACTTAAAACCTCTTTAAAACTAAAGTTGCAGGCTCGTGTCCGACCTGTCAAATTTTACCTCTAGTGTCTTGATTTTAAGTCAGGTGTTCACAAACCGATCGTTTGCGAATACTTGTTTAGGGTAGATATATGGCTACATGCTGGCATAGCACTTGATTCGATCGTCATTAACAGTTGAGCTGTTGTTTGAATGAGGTGTACGCTCTCCAGAGATGCCGTTTAGATAGGTTACACCGTACGAACGACGTTAATCATTCTAGACAGACACATGTATACACTATTAGTATCTGATGACGTCCATAAGAACTCCATACGTGATCCGTTTAAAGTACATTTCATACTCATAAACAACATTTTGTGTTATGATTCTGATAGATAGTATTCATGTCATAAGCAGCAAAAACAACAAAGAACAACAATAAAGTAATAGTTCTTCTTTTGAATCGTAAAATAACATTTCTTCCAATGTGTACTTCTAGAAGGATATGAACTGAGTCTAGCGAAAACATTCTTCAAGCACATGCGTTCGGTGATGCATCAGGCGAGTCTGGGCATCCGCACAATCTCACCAAAGGCTTCACTGTCCATCTAAATGTATTAAAAGTTAAATATATTTTTGACAAAAATAACCAGATAAACTTTGAACGGTAGCCCCGTTAGATTTTCGACGATTTACCTTGATATACCGCGGTTACGGAGTGTCAATAAGACACATTAGATTAACGCAAATTAACATTGAATTACCGCGGTTATTAAAAACCAATAAGACACATTAATTGTACGTCAATTTAACGCGGTTAAGATCGAATAAGACACATTAGTTTTCGCCAATTAACTTTTTATAAAATGCGGTTACGGAGAGTCATAAGACACATTAGTTTTACGCCTAATTATTTTTACAAGAGTTGCTGCAAGATGCAGCAGGTCGATGTAAGCGCGGGTATCAGCATTTTATGGCTAAAGAAATACTGTTTGATTCGAAAAACACACAACCCGCTTTTAAATATATGATATAAATATATGATAACAATAGTTTTTTAGTTAAATACGTAAAACGAAAACAAAAATACCTTTTCCCATATGTTCTCTACATTGTAGTTAAAGGGCACGTTTCACGTTGTCATGTCTGTACAGTGTAGTTAAATAGCACGTTGTACGTAGTCATTTCTGTATAGTGTAGTTAAAGAGCATGTTGAACGTTGTAATTTCTGTACAGTGTAGTTAAAGGGCACGTTTCGCGTTGTCATGTCTGTACAGTGTAGTTAAAGAGCACGTTGTACGTTGTCATCTATGTGCAGTGTAGTTAAAGAGCACGCTGTACGTTGTCATGTCTGTACAGAGTAGTTAAAGAGCACGTTGTACGTTGTCATGTCTGTACAGTGTAGTTAAAGAGCACGCTGTACGTTGTCATGTATGTACAGAGTAGTTAAAGAGCACGCTGTACGTTGTCATGTCTGTACAGTGTAGTTAAAGAGCACGCTGTACGTTGTCATGTCTGTACAGTGTAGTAAAAGAGCACCCTGTACGTTGTCATGTCTGTACAGAGTAGTTAAAGAGCACGTTGTACGTTGTAATTTATATACGGTGTAGTAAAAGGGCACGTTTTACGTTGTCATTTATGTACAGTGTAGTTAAAGGGCACGTTGTTCGTTGTCATTTATGTACAGTGTAGTTAAAGGGCACGTTGTACGTTGTAGTTTATGTACATTGTAGTTTAAGGATCGTTGCACGTTGTCATGTCTGTACAGTGTAGTTAAGGGGCACGTTGTACGTTGTAATTGATGTACAGTATAGTTAAAGGGCACGTTGTACGTTGTCATGTATATACAGTGTAGTTTAAGGGCACGTTGTACGTTGTAGTTTATGTACAGTGTAGTTAAAGGGCACGTTGCACGTTGTCATGTCTGTACAGTGTAGTTAAGGGGCACGTTGTACGTTGTAATTGATGTACAGTGTAGTTAAAGGTCACCCCAGCAAACATGCATATATGGGTCCCATATGGGCTATTTCTGGGCAAGCCCATATGGGTATGCCCATATTGGACCCATATGGGACCTTTGTGGGCAAGCCCATGTGGGTTTGCCCATAAGGGTCCCAGATGGTTCCCATATTACAGCACCTTTAGGAAAAACGAATATTTATTTATTTATTTATTTAAAAAACATTTACTTTGAGCTAGTATGTGACTACCTTGATCTAAACTGCTATTATTTTATCTAAAAATAGTAATTCAGCACATACGCGTATATTTTACAACCCATGTGGGACCCATACGGGTCCCATTTGGGCCTCCCGATAAACGTCAACACCCCTGAACAGGTGCGCAAAATTGATTTATTTTATTTTTAATATAGGTTTTAATTTTTATAAATTAAAATATATAATGTATCATTTAGACATAGTTATTATCAAGAATGTAATCATTGCAGGATTAAAGATAAAATAAATTTCGAGCATGCGCAGACGTGAATTCCGCTGTCATAATATTCAAATGTTTCTTTGTTTACATCTGGGCCACTAATACGTTTAGTGGTCCCGGTTTACATTTAACTTGAATTTTGATTTATTTCTTATTCTGATTATATGCATCCCTTTATATGAACCATACAGGAGATTACTTAATAAAGTTTTAGTGTTAAAGCATAGAGTGTTTTGTTTTCTTTGCAGGATGATATTATAATATAGTCGTTTGCGCCATAATACAGTATCTCTTTGTTCCAGGAAAAAGAAAGAGTTGAAACATAAACAAATATTAAAATGGAAGTACAAGAATCATGCACCTGATGTTACATTCCAGCTTAAAGAATTTCACATGTTTGTTTCCGATGTTTCTGACAAGTGGTTGTTTATTAAAAGTCCAGCAAACTTAAAATTGAAATAAATGCAAATGGATCTAGCCAAGAAATGCAAGATCTGCCCAAAATGGAAGTATCTGGGATGCCCATGAGGGACCCATATTGAGTACAAGGGCTGCCCATGTGGGACCCATATGGGTCCCATATTGCATGTTTATGGGGCAGCCCATATGAGACCCATGTGGAACCCGGTTGCACTCCCCACCTGGGTCCCATATGGGCAGCCGATATGGGACCCATGTAGGTGCCCACAAGGGACCCATATGGGTCCCATATAGATTGCTAGCTGGGACGTTGACGCTTGTCATTTATGTACAGTGTAGGTAGTGATCATAGTGTAGGTTGTGTCCATCTAGTTAGTCCTTTTAAAATACACCAGTTAATAACGAGCACAGCGAGTTATTAGATAACATCTTTAGTCAAGATCAAGATATATATCAGAATTCAATGGTAAATTAAAATCAGTATGGCCTTTTTTCCGGATGTCATTTCATGGGCGACTTTCAGGTTCGCAGCCCACGCTCTGATTAGATATAATTCGAAAATTGAAATATTTGTGTTGATGCATTAGTAAAATTGTTATGGTTATTCATCATCACATATTTTTAAGACATTTCTTATAAATGATTGGCGTAGATAAATTAAACAAGAACATTTATTGTTTATCTAAGTAGTCCGCAGCGACGAAGGCTTTGTTGTCAAGGAACTGTCTTCAGTGCAACTCGAAATGTTGTGAATGTCATTGTATAACAATATAAAGCCACAAAGGCTTAAAATTATAGTACAGTGTCTGAATAAAACGTAATTCCACTTGAAATACAAAATTGTGACAACAGAATCAAGTGCAATCAGGTTTATTTTATGAAACAAGTGACCGGTAAAATAAGAATGTTCCTTTGTTGCTATGAGAGAGTTTCAGTACAGGTGCGCGATTATCTAGCGCGGAAAAGTCTCCTAGATTATTTAGTTTGTTCCTTGGTTTGTCTAATATGTATCTCAAATAATAAATTATTTACACATTTAGGGATAACAACAAATTAAAACATGCAAGATTATGCCCAGAATACATAATCAAGCATAGACACTGGCTGGTTTCCTGCATTTTCGATACGTTGAAAGCGAATCGGTTACTAGATTTCGCCCGCCGGATCTACAGGTTTATCAAGTAAGTGTCAATTATAGCGTTTTTCTTTAATATCGAGTGCATTTTTGCAAACAAACATCACATTTGTTCAATTACAAACATTATAATATATATGCGTAAACCTGTCACGGCCCACATTTCACAAACTATTTGTATGCAAATGGCATGATGATTAAAGGAAGCAGTTGGGCGGTAGTCCAGGTTTCTGTACAAGGAATGCGATTTTTTATTTTGACTGTTCGTTACAATACAATAATACAATACAATTGTTTATTTCGGTAATTATGCCTCCGGCCCACAATACATACATATTACAAAATACATACAAATTGAAATGTACCCTCGAAATATACACTATATACATGTATTTTAATAATGAGGTAAGTTTGAACATTTGTCTTACAGATTCGAATAAGGATTATAAATTATGACTATATATTTTCGAGTAGTTTTGACACATAGATAGCCAAGTTTTTTAAAGTAGTAGGGTTATCTGATTGAAAAATATTGTACATATTATCTAAGCTTGGTAGCCCTTTATACCAGCTATTTAAATAGATATGTCGAATTTCTTCGAACTTTTCACAAATAAAAAATGCGTGATATTCATCCTCAATAACTAAAATATCTTTTTGCAAAAAACAATGAAGACAAACTCTGTCTTCTCTATTTACGTTAAAATGCCTACCAATTTCAATGTTTAGCTTATGATTAGAACATCTAAAACGCGCTAAGGAGCGTTTATAGTAAGGCCTAAGATCAGAATTAAGGTATCTTTCTACATTTAATAAAGTTTTAATATTCCGGTAAAAGTCACATCTTGTTGAATTATTTATGTCACTTTGCCATGTTTGTAAAAGGCAATCCTTTAATCTCTGTTTAAATAATGTAATAAACTGGTTTGTATTACCTATTTCTTGGGAAATCCAAACAAATCCAAACCCGTAAGAAAATAAAAATTCCCTTACTTTTGAAACCCAATTTTTCCTACCTACAGCGTCTTGTGATTTAAGCATTTTGTAACATTGTTTGGGGTATCTGCTGGAATCCATTTCAATTAATCTTACCCAATACTTTATGAATTTGATATGGTAATTTATTGCAATAGGGAATCTAGCACATTCACCTAAAGCCATTGAGTCATTGGCAGAAGTATTAATACCTAGAAAGTCTTTACACAATTAAGTGTGTACCTGCTCTACCTGTTTATTATAGTCGTAGCCCCAAAGTTCTGCGCCATATGTTAAAATGGGCATGACCATGAAATCAAATATTTTAAAATATTCTTTGTGTCTAAATTTTCCAAAGGGATTTTGGAATTGTTTTATTTGATACACCGCTTTTCTTGCTTGATTTGCAAGTTTCTTAGTAGCTAAGGACCATGACAATTTCGGTGTGAATAGAAGACCCATATATTTGTAAACTGAGGTTACTCTGATGTAATTTTTTCTATATGTCCATTTCTCATATTTTCGAAGAGGACCTCCATTTCTGAAGACAATAATTTCAGATTTTTTAAGGTTTATAACCATGTTTGTTTCTTTACAAAAAGAATCAATAGTATTTAGTTGTATTTGGAGATTTATGGCTGTATCTGCACAGTTAACTACGTCATCTGCAAACATTAGACAGAAAATATTTGGGATGTCTGTTGTAACGAAAATACCACCCTTACATTTATCCCTCAGATTTGCACTCAATTCATTTATGTAAATATTGAACAATGTAGGCGAACTCAAATCTCCTTGTTTTAGACCAGTGTTGCAGAGCATGGATGGTGTTAGTTTTGAATCAATGTTGATATGCGCTCTGATATTAGAATACATAGATAAAAGAATACGAAAGAATTTTCCCTGAACTCCTTTCTTGTTAAGACAAGTAAATAGTTTCGTATGATCTAGGGAATCGAAGGCTTTTTGGAAGTCAACATATAAAACATAAAATCGTCCACCTTTTTGTGATAAATACTTTTGTATCATACATTGCAAGCAAAACGCATTGTCAATTGCAGAATAGCCTGCCCTAAAACCAGATTGGCATTCGTCTATAATATGAAAATCTGAAGACCATTTTGTTAGGCGATCATTTATAATAGATGAAAATATTTTGTATAATACATTTAGTAGAGAGATACCTCTGTAATTACTTGGATCGGTTCTTGGACCAGATTTGTATATGGGGATGATAACAGTTTCAGACCACGAATCTGGGAGTATTCCTGAGTCAAGAATTCTGTTAAATAACTGAACGAGAAGGGGACTTAATTCATTTATAGTGGTCTTATAGAATTCTGCACTTAATCCATCTTTACCATGTGCTTTTCCAGACTTTAATTTGGATATACTTTTTAGAACCTCTTCTAAGGAAATTTTATCATTTAGTAACGTATCCATTTCTTCGTTAAAATGTGTAGGATCATCCATTATGTTCATCACGGAACATTGGTCATTTCTAAAAAGCAGAGTTTCAAAATATGCTAGCCATGTACTACCGGGTATTGTATTAAGCGTATGTGGAATAGAATTTGAACGAAATGTACCTTTAATAATTGACCAGAACAATTTTGGATTTAAACTTGCTTCAACTAGCGATCGTCTCTTTTGGTCTTGGTATAAATTCTTTTTCTTACGACATAATGCTTTGAATTCATTTCTACATATTTTATAATTAATAAAATCTGAGTTCTGGTTCGAGACACGATAACGTCTTAAGTTGGCATACTTCTTCTGTTTGACAACTTTACACTGTGAATCCCACCACTGTGGTTGGGCAGCATCTAAAGCATTATTTATATGTATAATGTTATTTACCTTCATGTTTAAAGAAGATGATTTATACGTGTTAAGAATAAGGTTAACTGCCTTATATACATCAACGTTAATACATGATACAATTTCATCATAAATCAATTGCAAATTCATGGTGAAATTGACAATAAAAGCATCTTTCTTGTTGTCTCTCCATTTAAAATGATCAGAAACAGCAAGAGCACATTCATTTGATGGCATAACCTCACTATCAGTCAATGTTTTCAAATTAAACTTCAAAATTGCTAAAATAGGAAAATGGTCAGAGTTATCCTTCTCTTCAACATTAAAATATGATATAAAGGGGAATAACTCTGACGAAGCAACGTGATAATCGACAAGACTACGACCGTCATTGGAAAAACAAGTAAACTGACCAGTCGCGTCATTAGATAAACGCCCATTTACAATGTGTACATTATGAGTGCAGCATAGATCTACCAGTGTTCTACCAAACAAGTTTAACGTTCCATTATCACGCGTATTGCGAGGCAAATCAAAGTTATCCGCAGCATAGTCGGTTGAGGTATTAAATACAAAGTCAAGTGAGTCATTTGGTATATAATCAAATAAGTCACTTGTCCTTGCGTTAAAATCTCCCGCTATATATAGAACACAATCCGGGTAGTCATTGCGCAGCTGCGCTAAATTGTTTTCAAGCAACAAAATGCCATTTGATTCATCCTTTCCTCAATAAATTGGAGAACCATCTGGTGAAATGTAAGTTATATAAAGAATAATGTCATTATCTAAATCATACAGACTAGAAGTAATATAAAGGACAACACAGTCTGTAAAATCTACATAAAATAATTGTTTAACAACAGCAGAAGTAACCAAATGTTCCCTAACAAAAACGCTTACTCCTCCATTGTTTCTAAAGCTGGAGTTATTTTTTACTCTCACACTGTCAAAATGTTTATAACCGTACAGGAAATTGTCAAATTGACCTTTGAAATGACTCCATGTTTCTAAAAGTCCTATAATGTCATGTTTAAACAAGTAGTTTTTCAGTGAAGCATCATTATCGTATTTCAATAAACCGGCAATGTTCCATGATAAAATGCTAAGGGTTATGTTTTTACTGTCACTATTTTCGCGTAGGCCTTGACCGCACCGCTAGTCTGAACCACATGCCACTGTTTGCTGAACACTGTTTGCTCGTCATCGCCACTGACCAATGAGATATCGTCGTTTTCCCGCACCGATGGCTGATTGGTTACGCTCTCGCTGACCCTGTCCAATGAACGGTGGTTGTATTCAGTCCTGTGTGGATCACGTGCGAATACTCTGCCGCGAGTATTATTGTTTACTCTAGTGTAACCAGCATGATATATTTCTTTATTTACATTGTTATACCTGTAGATCTCGTTTTCTATGATTAACTTGTCGAATTGCATGGATGCGTATAGACCCTTCTTTCTAGCCTCCACTAGCCGTTTTCCCAGTTCGCGTCTGCACACTTTAACTCGTTCTGTAAAATCTTCCTGAACATAATGCGGTGTATTTTTCAGGGACTGTTTAGCTGATTTAAAGATCTGATCTCGGTCTTTAAACTTGCAGAACTTCACAATAATTTGACACTTGTCCGGATCTTTAGATTTTACCCTATGGGCCCTCTCAATTTCAACGTTTTCAAGTTCAGGCAAACTCATATCATTTTTGATAAATGTCCTCACCCTTTCTTCAGTTTCGCTCCAAGGTTCATTCGCTTTTCCCTGGATTCCACTGAACCTGAGATTATTTCGCCTGGAATGACCCTCAAGAATGTCGATTTTAGAGTAAAGATGGTCAACCGTTTCCCTCATTTCAGCATGTTCTCTCCTTAAAGCCTCATGTTCATATTGTAGGTTATTAACAGAAGTAGAAATGTTATCAATCTTACTGTTTATAATCGACATATCTTCCTTGAACTCGGTTTTCATACCCTGTAGAAATTTCATAATCTCATTATCCGACGCGTCTGCCTTTTGATGCCTCTTATTTTCTTGAGATTTTGACAATGTCTGAACTCTAGGCGTCGGTTGCTTTCCTGTAGATGAGTTTGAAGGGGTGACCGGGGTTCGTTTGTCTGTGGAGGGGACAGTGTCATCGCCGAAGGAAAGGGTTGTTTGTCTGGTGGCACGTGAAGTGCGCGTTGAGGTCTCCGGTCCGGGGTTAGATTCGATATCCCCACACGTCAACAAAATGGCGGTCAAGCATACCAAAAGTCTGATACCGCAAATGTAGCGTCGTAGACCAATTCTCGAAATATTCAGTGTCCGTATAGTATTACCTTGTTTCTTAGGCATTGAAAATGTGCCGATTCTCTGTCTGTACGTGGCTATATCGACCCCCATGATTAAATTTCGTCGTAATTCGTGTCCGCGGTAAAAAACATGTAAAAAACATGTTCGCCATTAACAAGGGCACACTACTCTATCAATGCAATGCAATATGTAACGGCGATATATTGAGACTAAGTTGGGCGGCTGCTAAATAATTTCAATGGCCTTTATGAAACAAATGACAGGACAAATTGAGAATGTTCTTTTCGTTCTAGGAGATAAGTTTGTCACAGGTCTTTTATATTACTTTCATATGTCTACTTGTCACAAAACCATATTGGGGCGAAACGTTAGATCTTGTTAACATTTTACAAGGTTCTGGTTAGAGTGACTATTTGTTTGAAACCAAATCAAACCAAATTGTGCAGATTAGGAGTGTTTTGCTGGGCCATAAGGCAAGTTTGGGCTGCAACCTCACAATCGCAATTATACATATAGTATAGTACTATAGTATATAGTAAGCACCTTGCAACATTCTTATTATGTCCGACATGTTCATTGCTTTTTGTTGCCTAAAATGAAACTGGGATTGCTTTCCAAATGTGTATTGCACTCATAGTCATATGTGAAGTTGTCCACAGTGTATGTCATCTTTTGTTTATCTGCTTTTCTGATAAGTAAATTTAATAAAAACCACTGATGATATTCTCTGACTATTCATATATGATGTAATTTTGCATCACATTGATTGTGTAATTGTTATTTAATTATGTATAAAGATTAGATTTCTGTATATTTTGTTCATACCAATTTATATTCATTTAACCAATGGATCAGCTGATTAATTATTAGTGATTAATTGTTGGGTCCATGGATGGAAATGCATTGGCAGATCTGTGTCAGAGTCAATTCACTATCCAATCCAAGATGCACAGGTTTGAACCAATGACAAGTCAATCCAACAAGTAGTGAATTTTATGGGTTTTTTTAATTCAGCTATTTACGATAATAAAAAGACATCCTGTCATTAGGTCTTGTTAGTTTTTCGCCCTGACATTGTTTGGTTACACTTCTACTCAAACATCACAGCTGGCTGGTTTATCTGCTTTCTCCATACATTGAAAATGAAATGGTTACTAGAACATTGACAATTGGCCTGCCTGATCTACAATCTTACCGATTAAGTGTCAGTTTTTGCTTTTCTTTGTATTATGTTTGTTCTTTTACATTACACTAATTAGTTTCAAACATGCCTCACCATATATATCCAAATTAAATGGCTTTTTTTATAACTCCACAATGTATTGACTTTATATCCAGTCAAGGATGTTCCCATTCAGCATTGTGATGGAAATTTCTTCTTTCATTGCCTGAGTTTAGCCCTGCATACAAAATTGACTGCAACAGCCAAAGAACTATGTAAGGAAGAGTAAGCAGGTCTTAATTGCTTCCACAATATCTCAGTTAGCACTCATTTAATCCTATGTTGTGGGTACAGTAACTACTCAAAGACTGGTTTCACTCTGATGATTCTTTTGAGTAATTTAGCTGTAACATTAGCATTAGGATGTGAAATAAGGCTTTAATAACATGCAAAATATGCCATTTTTTGAATATATACAAGGTTATGAATATTTGCTTCTGTATTGAATATGGGTTCAATTGTCTTGTTAATTAATGTCTGAATTTTACTTTACATGTAAATCTCTTTACCATGCTTGTTTGTAGGGTGTTTTAACCTGCTATCAACAATTTTTAAGGGAAAGCCATTTGTACCATTTTGAAGTCTTTGCAGTAAAATTTAAATACAGTTTCTATAGTTACATATGATGACATTAGTTTAGATTAATAGTAGCCTGTGCATCTGTATGCTTAGATACAACACAACATTAAAATATCAGACAGTGATTAGATTAAATTTACAGTCTCTACATCTGAGAAATTTGAATAAATATATACATGTATACGTTTTCTGACAACTGAAAAAAGCAGAAATTATTCTAACCAAGCAATTTCTACGTTTGCCAAAGTGTTTTCAATTTTGTGTAGGAATTAAACCTTCTGCTGCATATGTGTTGTACATGGGAGAGGAGGTATAAGAGCTAATTTACAGTTATTTTCAAACATTTTGTTTAAATCAAATTAAATTGTTTAAATAAAGCATTTTATTGTGTCACCTGCGTAGCATGGTAGGCACTTAGGGATTACTTTTTTTTGTCCGCTGTCTGTCGTCCGTCTGTCCGTCACACTTTTTCATCACGTTTTCAAATAACTTTTTGTTCTACTCAAAGGATTACATTGAAACTTCTGACAAATGTTTATATAGGGGGATAATCCAAATATTTTTTATAGTAGAGTTATTGTCCCTTTCCTGTCAAAAATTTAAATTTTCTGACAAGGCCCCGGCAGGTGACACACAATTCATGCTCCGGGGAGCACTCCATTCTAGTTTTATTTAGCTCACCTGAGCACAAAGTGCTCCAGGTGATCTCTTGTGATCTCATTTTGGCCATCTGTTTGGGCATCAACACCAATTGCCTTGTGAACACTCTACAGGCAACATTTAGCATCCAATTTTATTGAATGTTTATCAGAACATTTATCTCTATCAAATCTTTCCCAAGTTCAAAACTGGATCATGTGAGATCAAAAACTAGGTCACAAGATGAAATTGAAGGGAAATCTTGTGAACACACTTGAGGCTGCATTTTTAATTTGAACAATCAGCATATATTGAAACTTTATTAGAATAATTGCCTTGATGATATCTAGTCTATGTTCGAATATATACCAGTAGGTCTTGTCCGGTCAAGAATTAGGTTTCTATGCCAAATTAATCTTTTTCTTGCTGATATCTAGGCCAAGTTTGAAAATGGGTCATGTCGGGTCTAAAACTAGGTCACTTCGCCAAATTAATGGAAAACTTTGTGAATATTGTGGAAACCACATTTTTAATAGATTTCTTCATGATATTTAATCTAAGTTTTAGTGAAGGTCATGTTCTGTCAAAAACTAGGTCAATAGGCTAAATTTGAGAAAAATATTTTTAATACTAGAGACTGCATTATTTGCATCAGCAGCTTGACACTTTGTTAGACAGTTTTTCTTGTCAATAGCTAGACCAATTTCTAAAAATAGGTCATGTCGGTTTAAAATCTAGGTCACTAGAGTTCGCCTACATGTGGCAAGACTGGGCATCATAACTTAAGATATTGATTGCTAACAAACTAAAAGAAAAATTCAAAATTATACTTAGGTGTTCACAAAATGCAAATGAAATAAACTGAAGCAAGGCAGATGATTACATAATATAAGATTAGTAATTTGGTCTGTGGTGGTTTTGTGTCTATATTGTGGAACCAGGCATCCCTGGGTTCGATCCGCGGATGGTTTTTGGTCATGGCAAGGTACATTTACTAGCTAAGTACTGGTTCATCTATCATAAATAAGCAAACAGTTTCTATGATACAACTGAAATAATGTTTAAGATAAATGCATACAATAATGTTTTGTTTTTGTTAGGGATTTTACATAGTTTTTTCAACAATATTTCAGAAAAGTATATCACGGAAACTGCAAACTATGGGGCCACAACGAATTCCTGTTGGAGTTAAGTGTATATAAAAGGATTTGAAATTACATCAGGATTAAAATTGCTGTAGAGGTAGGTTAATAAATATACCTTGTCAACCCCATACAATGTATTACATTTTGCAGATGGGAGAATATAACAAAGGTAAAAATAGACTGAAAAATTGTAGGAGAATTCATCCATAATAGGTGTATTAGGTTATACTGGGACAGAGCTTTCAATCACAGAGTGAATCCCGCTAAATAAATTTGTATTCTATGATTTATTAGACAAATAATAGGGTTGTTAGTAAAACCCTATGAGGGAAATAGATATGATGATGTCATTACTTTGGAATGTGATTTTCCCACGGCTTAAAATTGTAAACAATAGTGATTTGACCATTGTAGAGATGCTTCCACTAAGACAAGTCTGTTGTTCAAAACAGACGTGTCCCAGTGGACCCATCCCAACAATAAATTAACAAGTGCAATATATAATTATATTAAAATTATTTGTGTAAAAATTAAACATTCCATTTCATCTTATAATAACTAAAACAGTAGTTTAACATTGAGAGTTTGGAGTATGTGACAATTTAGAGGAGACATCCATCCGACCACATCCGGGATCTGAAGGATGATCAGTGAAGAAAAGACTTGCCAACACCATGAACTTTCACAACCCGGGATATGATCAGAGTTGGAACTTTTTTATATAGTCCCCTCTAGTCATGTCTCAATTTGTGTTGGTTTTAAAACTTCAATGTACAACGTTGGAACTATATTCTAGATACTGCAGATTACATTGTATCTGACAGTCTAGCAGGTAAGTCTCTAGAGCGATAAAGGTGGATGTTTGGACCTCTTTAGATGGAAACAATAAGTTGTTTAGATTCAGAGCAACTCCTTTCTGTTTTAGTGACCCAGAGAGCTTATTTTGTGACTTACTACAAATATCCTTCAGGATTGAGCATGGATTATACAAAAGGCCCTGGTAATAAAGATCAAAGAGCTCTTTGATAAAATGTAACTGTTCTGATTTGTAAGAATAATTGAAAGGTTTTTTATATGTTTCTTCTGTTTGATAGTATTATGTAATATCTTGTTCTGTTCTGTTTTGTGCTCGTTTTGAGGCTATGCCTTTTCCATATTATAATCATATGACAAGCTTAGGTGAGTAATATATGAACAGTGTAGAACGTGACCAGCCTTTGCTAATGCACGGGCTGATGCGGTTCTACATGGTTCTCATATATAATGTCACTTGTACATTTTCCATGAACGGGATAAATTTTGCCTTGCCAGGACTCCCCTTTTTTCGCGAATCGCCAATGAAGATACCTTTTTTTTTAAAATTTGAAACGGTCACATCAAAAACGTTTCTATAGTAAAGCAATCGACAATTAAAATTAAGGTTAACACAGTTTCCTCCTAGGTATCATTCCCAATACATTTATTCTCACCATGCTCTCATCTAAGAATCAATCATAACAGTAAGGACTGATTGAAATCTTAAAGGTAATTATAAAGACTTTCAACAGAAAATTGAACAGTGTCCTGCGAATTTGACCTCAACTCGACACAATCTAAATGTTAATTGGAATAGAACAAGTGGGGCTAGACTTCTAGCAGTTTGTCATTGATAACATATGTGACTGTGTTACACACAATCGGACCGTTAATGCTCTGGTGCCGTTGTGTTGATGCACGGAGCTGTTTTAACTGTTCGTACAGAGATGAAAACCAGAACTCGTTTGACGCGTTTTATTTATTAATAAACATTTATCCACTTTGACTCTTGTGTTTAAGTATAACTTAAAAAGAAAGAAAAAGAGTTGAAGCCATATCTTAACATGCTAAAAATGATTTCAAAAGTCGTCTACTGCAGATGCGTCAGCCTGTTGTAAAGGGTAAAGTACAATGGCTTTTATTGCGAAAAGAATGGGAATTTCCTTTATTATCAAACATCAGATGCGTCAACCTGTGTTAAAGGGTAAAGTATAAGGGGTTTTATTGCGGAAGTAATAGGAATGTCCTTTATTATCAAACATCAGATGCGTCAACCTGTGTTAAATGGTAAAGTATAAGGGGTTTTATTGCGGAAGTAATAGGAATGTCGTTTATTATCAAACATCAGATGCGTCAACCTGTGTTAAAGGGTAAAGTATAAGGGGTTTTATTGCGGAAGGAATAGGAATGTCCTTTATTATCAAACATCAGATGCGTCAACCTGTGGTCAAGGGTAAAGTACAAAGGTTTTTATTGCGGAAGGAATGGGAATGTCCTTTATTATCAAACATCAGATGCATTTTTCGAACCTAGTCACTATGTATACCATTGTCGCCAATGATTCAACATACTCGTACCTCATTCCTGCATTTAGAGAAACGTTAGAGAGTATATAACAAGAACTGCTGCTGCTTTGTAAATTGCATGACCAATATGATATTATGTCTTAACAAACTGAAAATAAATATTTGTTTGTGAACATCATACTAAACCTGCTCTTGTGAGGATTTTAAATAAATTGTAATTCTGATTTCATTACATATTCAAATTATTGAAGCGTTTTCATATCTGTTTTCTGGAGGCTTCTATAGGCGAGAATGCGCGAATTCACGCCAATAAAGAACCCCTTCCCATTACTATAACAACGTTTTCAACTGTATTCCTATATAGTCTTTGCATGTGGAAAAGGATTAAATGCGTGACAAAAAGGTCCAACTAACACTCACTAGCACGGGCTCCTGGGACCAAGAGTGTATACGGTACTCACGTTGTAGAAAAGACAGCGTTCGATAAACCATTCAGTGGGATGTGAAATTAAATAAGCTGCATACTACATAACCTATATCAAATGAACACGTGTTAATATTATGTTTTAACCCTTTCGCGCTATCAGACGCATTCATACGTATTTGCAGCAAATGACTTTTTAAAACATCTTTTTTTTTTTTTTTTCATTTATTCAAAACAATTTATACATAATACATGTAAGTAAAATATATATCTTAAAGTAACAGTGCATATGTAATTCACATCCTAACATAATATATATACATATTATCAAAGCATGTAGTTGTGTATATAATGCTGTTTTTTTCAGTTTTATAAAGAGAGAGAGAGAGAGAGAGAGAGAGAGAGAGAGAGAGAGAGAGTGAGAGAGAGAGAGAGAGAGAGAGAGAGAGAGAGAGAGAGAGAGAGAAGGAGAGAGAGAGACAGACAGATATACAGAGACAGACAGAGACAGACAGAGACAGAGAGACAGACAGAGAGACAGAGAGACAGAGACAGAGACAGAGATAGAGACAGAGTTTATGTATCTTGGACTAAGGTTCGATAAAATGAGGTAATGTCTAATTATTTAGACATTAACAATGGTTAAGAATTTTTTCCATTTTCTATTAAAAAGTTCTGACTGGTCTTTTAAAAAGGCTATTTCTTGTTCTACTTTTAATCTGTTATTAAAGTAATTAATGAACATATTACTCGTTGGAATTCGATTTGCGTATTTCATTTTAAATATGTATTGTTTGACAAGTATTATAATGTAATTCAATGTGTTAATATCTGTGATCTTTTTTGATATGCCAAGAAGAACATCTTTTTTTTGTATCTTCACTTTTATCTGATTTCTTTCCAAAAAGGTTATAATTCCATTCCATAACAATTGTGTGTGTGAGCATTCCCAAAACAGATGTTCTAATGTTTCTACATTACTTGCACAAAAATCGCATATATTCGAAGGTTTCATTTTAAATCTCAATAATAGTTCGTTTGTAGGTAGAATTCTAGTTAAAAGCTTGTACTGAAAACATCTTAAGGTTGTATCTAATGTGGACTTAAAAGGTAAGATATAAATACTCTTCCAGTCTAAGGTTTCGTCAAATACTTTTTCCCATTTATCTTCTGCATTTGTGAGTGGCGTTTCACCTTGTAATTGAAGTTTATATAAAAATTTATTTACTTTTGTCAGTTCTACTATTTTTGCAACTAATTGTTTATTTTCGTCATTCACTGGTTGTGTCTTTTGTATTTCTTTCTTCATTTCATCTGGAATGTTTCCAATGATATTCTGATATTTCAGGAAATTGTTTGAGTTAAGATTGTATATATACTTCAATGTTTCAAAATCGAAAAATGTTTTTGTACGGAAATCAAATACATGTTCTAAAAACTTTATCCCATTGTTATACCAATTTATGTAGAACATTGTATTGCCATTGCACTTTATATCTGTGTTGTTCCAAATTATTTCTTTTTTAATATTATTCTTTGGTAATTTACTTCTAATTTTATTCCATGATACCAATATATCCTTTAAAAAAGTATTTTTATTGAACATATTTTGAATATCAGTTTCGTGTAGTTTACACTCGAATATTAATTTGCCTCCGAACTTTTTTAAAGCTTTGTTAAAGAATATTTTCCACGAGCCAGTATTTTTATCGTCCAAATATCGCTTTATCCAACTTGCTTTCAGAGATTTTACAAGTAAGAATATATTTGGGACTGCAATTCCACCGTTTTCAATAGATTGTGACATTTTAGCTCTTTTAATTTTGTCTGGTTTATTATCCCATATGAAGTTATAAATTATTTTATTAATATCAATGAGTATGTTTGCCGGTGGATTTGGTAACACTGTCAGTGGATAAATAAGTTTTGGTAATGCAAATGTTTTAATAACTGTAACCTTTCCCAGCAGTGTAAGTTTCCGATGTTGCCATTGTTTAAGAACATTTTTAAATTCTTGTAATTTTGGAATTATATTTCCATTTAAAACGACATCTGCATAGTTGGAAAAAATAATTCCTAATGTTTTAGCTGAGTTAGAAGTCCAAATGAACTTATTTCTTTTACAGTATTCTAAATGTTCATTTTTTAAGCTACCAACCCTTAAAATTGTTGTTTTTTTAATATTTAATTTTAATCCAGACAGTTTACCAAAATCTGTTAAAATGTAAATCAAGGACTTAAATGATTTTTCAGTTCCATCTGTCAGAAATGTTGCATCATCCGCAAACATAGTTTGTTTCGTTTCCTGATCATCGATTTTGATTCCAATGATTTCTTTACTTTTAATGATGTAATTTGATAACAATTCAATACAACAAAGGAACAATGACGAAGACAATGGACAGCCTTGTCTTACTCCTCGTTCAATTAAAAAACTGTCAGACATATTGCCGTTGTTAAGTATTTTACTGTTAATACCACTATAAAACAATTTAACCCATTTTATAAAACCACTACCAAAATTAAATTTTTCTAAACATTTGTACATGTAATTATGGTCAATAGTATCATAAGCTTTTTCAAAATCGGCAAAGAGCAATAGCCCCGGTTTATTTTTATCATTAAGATGTTCTATACACTCTTGAATTATTCTTATATTTTCTCCAATATATCTACCTTTGATAAAACCAGTTTGGGATGGGTGTATGATTGATGGCAAAACTTTCTTAATCCTATTTGATATTGCTTTAGTCGCAATTTTGTAGTCCGTATTTAAAAGACTTATTGGTCGCCAATTTGAAAGTATTTCTAATTGTTTTCCTTGTTTAGGAATTAAAGAGATCAGCCCTTGCTTTTGTAAGGAAGTTAAGGAGCCATGCTCAAATGAGTAATTTATTGAATCAATCAAGTAATGTTTTATATCATTCCAAAATGTTTTGTAAAATTCAACAGTTAAACCATCCGAACCAGGACTTTTTTCATTTTTCATACTAAACAATGCTTCATTACATTCGTATTCGGTTAATTTTCCTTCACAACTGTATCTTTCATCTTCATTAATTTTATTTGCCTCTGTATCAAGAAATTCTATCTCATTATTTGAATGTGTTCGTTTTTTATACAGTTCACGGTAAAATATATGCTCTTGCTTTAAAATTTCCTTTGTATCTGTTATTTCTTTGTTATCTATTAATAGCTTATGAATCGTTTTTTGTTCCATGTGTCTCTTTTCTAAGTTTGCAAAGTACTTCGTATTTTTTTCATTGTATTCAATGTGATTAGCTTTTGCTCTTATGATGTAGCCGTTGATCTTTTCGTCGTGTATCTTTTCGCGTTCATCTTTTAACTCGTTTAGTTTATTTACAATATCTTCCAAATTATCAGTAGAGGAGTGAACTTCATTTTCTAGCTTTTCAATTTCGTTTAATAATAAGGATTCTCTTTCTATTTTGTGTCGTTTTTTTTGTGTCGAATATTTTATAGAAACATTTCTTATATTACCTTTCATAACTTCCCACATCGTATTTGGGTTGCATGTATTGTATCGTTCTGTTTCAGTTATACATTCCTTTATTATATTAATATATTTGTCATCAAGTAACAGTGAGTTATTAATTTTGAAGTATCCTGGTCCTCTTGTTTGTTGGATACAGTTAATTTCTAATATAACAATCGAGTGGTCTGACTTGTAGCCAGGTTTTATTTTGCAACTTTTGATAACATTGTTAATAAGATTTGAAGTAAGGAAATAGTCTAGTCTACTAAATATTGTCGGTTTTCTATTAGAATGCCATGTAAACTGTTTTAATTGTGGATTCAAAATTCTCCAAATGTCTACTAGATTAAAGTCATCTATAATTCTAATTATTTTTTGTCTACAGTTTTTATTGTATCACTTCTACCATTCTTTTTGTCAATGGTTGTATCCAAAACAGTATTGAAGTCACCACCTATAATAATATTTTTATCCATATGTTGTGTTACTGTTTCATTTAGCATCTCAAATACATTTTTATTATAATCATTATTTGGTCCATATATATTAAGCAATAAAAAATCTTTATCATGAATTGTAATTTCAACACCAATTAATCTTCCCACAATTATTTCATGAAATTTATTTACTTTTATTCCCGAGTTTTTACTAAAGAGTATGGCAACACCTTCACTGTTTGTTTTGGATCCACTAAAGAAACATTCGCCACTCCAATCTAATTTACAGTTCTTGTTTAACGGAAATGCTATGTGAGTTTCTTGTAGCAAACTGATTGAAAATTCGCTATTTTCTAACCATTTAAAGATCTGTAGTCTTTTTTGTCTGTTTTGTAAGCCTTTTACATTAAAAGTGCATAGTTTTTTACTCATAATCAAGGGATATGGAATTACATGTTATACGCTTACGAGTCCTAGTCCAAGATATTAAGTTATATAAAAAAGAAGGAAAATATTTATTGAAAATCATTGCCTGTTAGGAATGATAATTCAGTAAGGAAAATATTCAATACGTGATGGGAGTTGAAAAAGGATAAACACCTATTTTCCAGTGATACGATTCCCATTCAATTGGGTCTCAGAATTCAAAGATAAAAGAATTCATAAATGCCCCAACAAACAAACAAAAATTGTTGCTGATACATATTGTTGGTAAACATTAACTTAAATACCGGATATGTGGAAGACATCGAGAGCAAGGCCAAAAAAACAACTCAAAGTAGCGTTGTCCCTCTCCACAATGTCCTACACTCCATATTAAGAAGATCTAGACATACGTCCACACATACATATACATACACATATATACATAAGTGCACACACATACACAGGTACGCATGCTTCTTTCAAAATGTTTTCATATTCCAAAATACTATTATATGTCAGATGTTAAAGCTAATTTGATCGGACTGCATATACTGTACAGCTTTGCACACGTGTATGCAGTCCAATCCACAATTGCAATTTAATACATAAGTGCACACACATAAACAGGGACGCATGCTTCTTTCAAAATGTTTTCATATTCCAAAATACTATTACATGTATATGTCAGATGTTAAAGCTAATTTGATCGGACTGCATATACTGTACAACTTTGCACACGTGTATGCAGTCCAATCCACAATTGCAATTTAATACATTGCTTATCCGCACGTTTTACCTAAAACGTATTAACTTTTTTAATTGTGCTTTCGTATTCACTGTTGTAATATTTTTAGATTTTTTCTAAACAGATAATACAAAGTTAGTATATATACATATGTATATATTTTTTTTAATTGCATAACAAGATCCGACTGAACATGCGTATATAAGTATACATGCATGTGCAGTATGATCTCAATCTGCAATGTAATATGACCGAGTTTCAAAAGTTATTAGGATGTTTTCAAACAGGTATTCAGTTGGTTATGTATGTAAAGGGTTCCTATCACAATATATAATGGAGGGTGATTTCTTAAAACAACACTGATTTAAACAATGAATAGTGTACTATACTGGTTTAAAAAGTTAACTGTATCTAACTATTGTATTTTGATTGTTTTCTCTTATTGTTTTTTTGGCCATGGCATTTCAAGCCAATGCTGATAATCACAATAATGAACCACATGGATATTGTCTGTCATGTTTTTGTATAGTAGTTTTCCATTATGAGACCATGCCTCCTTTACCTCTTCTTTCATTTTCTTTTTGACAGACATCAGAACCTCCTGGTTTAAATGTGTTAAATCTTCATTGATGAACACACCTGTGCCTGCCAGTTTCCGTTTATTTCTCATAACTTGTTCTTTCACGTAACGGGAAACAAACTTTACAATCACTTTACGATTCTTAACTGCTTTATCTTCTTTATTCGGGAGTCGATGTGCCATGTCGAAGTCTTTTAACGTTAACGTGCAGACTTCTTTTTCGTTTAATAAGTTTATGACCTTATTTGCAGTTTGTAGTGCGTTTTCTTTCTTGTTATCGTCATCTAGACCTATAATATTTATATTATTTCTTCTGCTATACTGTTCAGCCTGATTTTCATATCTGTATCTATCTTCGGCTAACTCTACAATTTTCTTTTCTAGATTTTCATTGGAAGCTTTTTGTTCGTGTAGTTTGGTTTCTAAATCCTTTAGTTCTGCTTCAATTTTGTCGCACTTTTCTTCTCTCTCAAATAGCTTGCCTTCTAAAATTTCTATGCTTTTCACCACTGTTTGAACAACACTTTCTTTCATCTGTCCAATCATTTCATTCATCATAGCTCTTATAGAGCCATCACCTTTTTCCATTACATTTTCTAATTTCTTGTTTATTGTACTTATAGAACTATCTAAGTGTTGTAGTTTGGAGTTCATTTGTCGCATCTGGATGATCAAGTCTTTAATTTCTGACTTTTCATGAACTATGGGACTTGTATTATCTTTTTCATTGCTTTTTTGTTTGCTTTT